>CAJNDV010033663.1:168403-181316 GCA_905221635.1 Symbiodinium sp. CCMP2456 | reverse complement strand
CACACACCCCCACACACACACACCCCCACACACACACACCCCCACACACGCACACACGCACACACGCACACACGCACACACGCACACACGCACACACGCACACACGCACACACGCACACACGCGCGCACACGCACACACACACGCACACACGCACGCGCACGCACACGCACACGCACACGCACACGCACACGCACACGCACACGCACACGCACACGGACACAGATATGTATATATATATATATATACGTACACACACGCACGCACAGGTACATACTTTATTTATTCTATATACTTATACAAATATGTAAACTATCTTTAGTCTTTCTCTCAAGGCTGCCTGCAGAGTTTGCTTCATCACGGACCGGCTCCAAGTCTCCTCCACGGCGGCCCTGGGAACCGGGATCGCTCTTTTTTTCTCGGGGTTTCGGTCGGCTTGGGGTTTACGGTTTTCAGGGCTTTCGAACCGGAGACCAGGTCAAGGGGTTTCGGGGTTCGGGACTGCGTTTGGGACTTTTCTTGTTGCCTCCGCTAAAGGCTTCGGGGGAAAGGTGTTTTCTGTTTCATGGTTTCGGCGCTCACGCTGAGGCTCCCCAGGTGATGTGACTGCGTGGCACTTTTTTGGTACACTTCTTGCCACGCAGTGTATGGGTTTAGGGTCTGATCACAGACATTGGCTGCTGCTTGGGCTGTCCGCTCTTCACGTCCGGAGATCCTCCCTGAAACTGTGCACTTGGCCCTTCCGCTTGGAAGTGCAGCAAGACTTCGCGCAGCGTGCCGCCCTGCGTCCGGTACGGGGCAAGGAATTAGGAACAAAAAACGACTTGTGGAGAGAGCGACGGAGCGACTCGCTTGCTGGACGCGCTCAGAAGGCTGGGGCAAGTCGCACACGTGGCCTTAATCGCATCCATCACCAAATAGATCTTCGACGACCTAAGCTCTCAAGTACGGGGTGACCTGGTCGAGAACCCCACGGCAACCGCACTGGCCAAACAACATCGCAGAAATGCTAGGCGTCCTGCCCTTCATACCACTCGTGAAGCCGGATGATGTGCGGATGATCCACCCTCAGGGAAGGCTGCGAACTTCACAACAGGCTGTCTCCAGGTCCAGTTCGTGCATCTCGAAGAGCAGCAACAAAGTTCTTTTTCCAGAGGGTCGGGCCGAACAGCAAACAGGACTCTGCTTGAGCCTGTTGCAAAGTGAATTCGTCAGTCCATATAGGGTCATCGCTTGGGGGTTGCGCTCTTGACCCTCAGCCGCTTGCGATCTCTCGCGTGAAACATGGGCAGAACTGAGTTGCGAAAACTTTGCAGATCGAATCGCATGTAACTTATGTCTATGCATCAATCAGCCCCACGCGCAGAGTCATGGCAACTTGCGATACATGTGCCAGCAATGCAGAGAGAGAGGATGCTCCCGAGGTTTTGCACGAGTTCACTCGCCTAAACCATTTGAATATCGAGTGCATGTACGTACTCACTGCAAGCCTTTTCACATTGCTTCTCCCTGCAAGTTGACACTCAAGAGAGCCAAATCTCAATCTTCTGCCTCAGCCAGACCTGAGTCGGCCGCAACTCACGCCTGAACTTTACATAGCCACCTTACAGGCGTCCAGAAAGCTGAGCCCGCGGCTTGAAGCAGAGAATTGCAACCTGCGGCTGCTGTGAGCTACTGTACCGTGACCCAACCAGTGCCAGCACTGGTAATATATGATATTATAATAACAATAATCATAATAATGATTGTNNNACAATCATTATTATGATTATTGTTATATACCTATATATTGGCCGGATGAAGCATCGCTCGGCTCCCGGGCCGCTCGCAGGAAGTGGGGGGTTTCCGGTAATATGGGGGACCCTAGTATGGTACCCTAAAGAGTAGGATCCTTATTACAAGGACCCCCAAAATAAGGTACCCCTAATTTTCGGAAACTCCCAAGTGTCACCGTTTGAATGATGCGTCCTACACTCAGAAACCCCATCCTGGCCCAGGTAGAAGTAGATGAAATGCTTCGTCTCGTGGGTCACATAGGAACCGAAGTTTCGGCCCACCACGCAATGCCAGGTGGGATTGTACTTCCTTATGGCATGTGCTGCTTGCAGACACTCTTTGAATTAGACCCTCCGAGCAGTGTACGACAACACCATTTCTGGGACAAGTCTCTTGTCAAACTCCTTCTTGATGAACGCGGCAATGTCCTTCTCGATGTTGTACCTGCAAGGTTCAGCTGGGACACCGCAGACAGATATGAACAACCCGAACAACAAGCCAGTCCAGCTGCCGTGAGTTTTTGCAATTTCTTCAGCCGCCTGCACTGTTTCCTTACTGCCTGCCAGGTGACTTCTCCAATGCCTGCGTTGCACAGTCAATGGCATCCTGCTGCATGTCCTGCACCGACGCCGGTCTCAGATCACCCCGTCTTGCCTCTATCCCTGGATCTCCAAACCTTATACTTGGTAAGGCCCCACGCCCTCTGGCTTGTCTCGCATCACTGCGCAGTAACAGACAGAATCCTCTGCCATGTCCGCATTCTTGATCACAGCCTGACAGGCTGCCAGTCGACGAATACCCAGGATGAGCGGTGACGGCACTGTTCAACAAGAAATTGTTGGTACAAGAAGCCAGACAGCTACTTTCGGCTGGGCCGCAGCCACGCGAAACTCAATTTGTAAATCTCTTTTTCGGTTCAGACAAGCTTTCCGAATGACCAAGAGGTTCATGATACAACTCAAACAGTACACACGATATCTGAAAGCTCGAAACGTGCGTGATAGCACCAGTCTCTCGTTAGTTTCAGTCATTCATCGCTCTGGAACCCACATGGGTAGTTGTCAAAATTATGGTCCCTTTTGGGGTACCCTAAATAATAGGTGCCGTATTATATTAAGGACCAAAACAGGGACCCTAATTTTGACAACCACCCACATTGGCAATCTAAGTTGCGTGCTCTCTGGTCTCCACAGGGCCCAAGGCAAGCGTTTGCAATCGATACAAGCCCCGTGCACTTCTGTGACAGGGATCAACGTTGCTTCTGGCACCGAGTTTCTGAAACTGCCTGGCCCACTTTCATCCTGGCCTCTCTACACAAAGACGATCAATCTCCAACGCACAAACCATGAGCTGCCGAAGATAGGGGCCTTAAGAAGTATATATTATCCAGAGGGATAGGGACTGCAAGGGAACCAGGTCGCCGATGAAGTTTAAAGGGCTTCTGACATCCTGCGCTCTTCTGAACCCTTCAAGATGATCTGGGGGTTTCCGAAAATAGCGGACCCCGAAAACAAGCACCTAAATAGTAGGATCCTTGCTATAAGGACTCCCAAATTATAAGGTACCCCCTATTTTCGAAAAAAAAAAAAACCATCTGATCCTGGCCTTTCGGTCTGCCATGGCTCCGAGCAGAGGAGGGTTTTCTTTGGCTTTGGTTCACACAGGGCAGCTGCCAAAAATCGCTACGGCGGGCACAGAAAGTCCGGGAATCCAGGCAGCAAACAAACTGCAGACTCAGGTGGCAGAAAGGCTGACAGAAGAAAGTGGGTGTTGCGAGCTGGAGCACAGCAGAAATTCGGTCAACTCCTTAAGCTTGGGCGCAGGCTGTCTCAGGACCATAATTTCCTTCTCGATGTCTTCCACCGGAAGCTTTGCCTCTCGGCACCAGGGATCGCGGAAGAGACATCGGAATGAGATTGCCATCAGTTACCGCTGCACAGTCACCTGATCCGTGTTATGGGCATTGGCCCCTACTGACTCCCGTGAACACTGACATTTCGGAAAAAGCTGAGCTCGTTCGCGCCTGCGATTTCTCGACGACCTTGATGACGCGCTCCTGAAGCATACGCAAGCAACATGAACACGAAGGGTAATTCCATGCACGAGGTGAGCCCGCTTCGACGTGGAGTTCAACAGAACTGGGTAGAACCCGGTCGCTTGCTGCCTACGCCAAGCGAACACTTTGTTACTGGTGAAGGACCTGCATCTCATTTGCAAAGATTTCATTGGCCGACTGAAGAGTCCCGATGCTCGCACCTCCTTGGTCCTCTTATGCTTTCCCAGATGAGCAGAGCCTCAGAACTACGCACTCTTCAGGGCTTCCTGGGCCTCAAACATCGGATATGAGAACCTCCGTTACGCCGTGTGAGTCGATGAAGCTCAGAATTGAACTTGTGGCAAGTTCTTGAATGTCCGGTGGATGCAGTAGGGCCCAGCTCAGGTCTCTGCCAAACGAGCCCTCTCCCAGCGTCTTAACCTCAGAAACCCATGGGAAAGCTCAACGGATGAGATTTCTCCGCCACTTTGCTTGACCAATGCAGGACCTTGCAAAGAGCCGCCGTGACTCCAAAGGTTCCGCTGCGCTGTAAGCCCATGGCTCGATGGTAGACATCCCACACCTGCATAAGCTTAAGGTGTTAGGCTGAATCCGCTTCATCCTTCCTACATCTCATGTGATCTTGTTCATGCACTTGCATGTTGCCTAGTTGCACAGCTGTGCTGTGATAAACACTGATAACACGCACGAAAATTCAGGACTTCGCAGGTCCACTCTTTGGGTTAAAGCCACGAAGTGCTGATCATCAACCCTCGATCGCACAACAAGAGATGCTTGCGAACTTCGGTGGCTGTCACTGCTTCTCAGAGACCTGCTTCATAGAGATCCTATCAGCATCAGTGTGTGATTACACGTCGCATGCCCCAAAAACCACCGGGCACGAAACATGGGTGTTGCTGTTGTCATGTTTCATGCTGTGCTTGCAACCAGCAAACGGCACCTTCCCGGGCTCTTGGGTTACGAAAATCTCGCGACCGAGGAGCACCGACCTGGCGCAGTCCCGGATACTCACTCGATCAAGGCTTGAAGCAGCTATCTAAGCCTAAGCCTCTTGAGATGGGCAGCAGCATCGGCGCAGGGTTCGCTTTGTCAGTTTGGTCGAATCAGCTCGTGGCGACCCGGCTACCCAGCATCTTCGTGACGTTCGTGCTCGCAACCCGGTCAACACTTTTCAGGCACAGCCAACCCTGGAAGCTGCCGATTGCCGGGGCGTCATAAAGCCAAAGACCCCCCCAAACCAGGCAGCTACACCGATCGAAAGCCACGCGCCGAAGCGTTTTCACCTGAGCTTTCGTCTGTCACCCTTGCCTGGCAGGCGCCCGAGCTGCGTACTTGTAGAAAGGGCACCCTGTGTCATGTGTGTGCCCAAGAGATTCTACAGAACCTCCGGGTCTCTGCAGCCCCGAGATCTGCACGAAGAGCTCAAAGAACTCCTCAAAGCTCAGGTCGCCATCACCGTTGAAGTCGTAGCCTGTCCGAGCTTCATATCAACCCGGTTGGTGTCGAACACCTTGCTCACATTATTCCTACAAGATGTAGGTACTGCAGTAAGGTTTCGACTATGAATCTCAGCGGAGGCAGCTCACAATGACCATGGTAATAACGAAAACCATCATGCACAGGATGCTAACGATCCCTTGACCCACCTCTCACAACAATGTGTTTACCTATTCGCATTCATGGCAAGGTCGACCCGCGCCATAAAAATGCCGCAACTCAGTGTCATTGATGACATATCTGCTCCTGCTCTACTTGCGAGGGGCGCCTCAAAGTGTGAAATGGCTGACTCCGGATCTGCTACTGCCAGTTAACAGTTAGGAGATGCTTTCCCCGCAGCTTTACATAACAGGTCTGAACCCTGACAACGCTCAGGACCTAGACTCCTAGACTCAAGCATGCTTCCAAGAGGCGTTTGAAGAGCTGCTCCGCCTTTGCAACACAAATCTGGAGCCCTTCTACGGTCCCTGGCGATGCAACCTCTAAGCTGCAAAGGCTCGATCTTCCCAAAACCTCTTGCCCCCAGCTGTTTTCTAAGTCTGAGGGCTGGGCTAGCGGTGCAGCTGGCATAGGTAGGCCCAGGTGGTGGTTCAATTCCTTGCTTTACAGCGACTTCCAGCGGTTCAGGCTTCTTCCGTGCCTTTTCGATGGCTTGGGGGACATCAGGTTCTTGATATAAGTTAATTCTTAATTACTGTCAATTTACGAATAAACCTTCACGACGAGGTTCCTCAAAAAGATCCTGTTCTTCCGATTTGATGATGAGTCTCTGCTTTCTGCTCGAGGCGCTGCACTAGCAGCATCTGTTTTGATTCTGCTACTCTACATTTATATTAGCAGCAGAACGTGTCGGGGACTGTCGTGCTTCCAAGGTGTCCATGTGTCAGTTCGCCCAGGGAAGACGGATAGGATGGCTTGACAGTTGGTTTGCTCGACTTGTTGTGGTGAACCCTAAACTTTCCTAAACCCTAAACCCATTTAAAGCTGCTTCGACCCCGCACGGACCAAGCGGCTCGGGAGTTGTACTTATCCACCAGTCCCTACATGGATGACTTCCAAAGCTCCAACTGTAACTCCAGACCCGTGCCACAATGCAGCCATGGAGAGAAAAGCAAAGACGGATAGGGAGGGAGGGGAGGAGGGAGGGCTGCGAGGGCTGCAGCTTCAACCAAACCGCAAACCCAAACTCAGGGCGAAGGACCCGCAGCACGTGACGCAGCTCTCGGAAGCCAAGGCGTCCGGTTCCGCGACGACCGCGGAGTTCTGCATCGTAATACCTTCGACGAACACTCTATACTGAAAACCCGAAAAAAAACGAGGATGGTTGACGTCACTTGAAAGGAGGCTCCGCTCTCTGCCGAGGCCCAGGCTTTCTTGCGATGTCACGGATCTGTGGATTTGACAGGACCTGTAGAAAAAGCAGGCCGCCGCTCTAGGACTCTAGGCCCTTGTCGCGGCTCTAGCGAGGCCAAACACATATTCAGCATCGACTCCCCTGGGCCCACAGGGCCACCTCGAGTAGCTCGCGGCGCATTTCACGCGTGGCCACGATCTGGAAGCGGAGCGGAAAGCAAGAGAGCTTTCGTTCAGACCACTTCAAGAGTCGATGCAGAAGCTCATCAAGAATCTCCTTGTTTTTGATAGGCTTCTTCTTCTTATCAACATGGATCTCAGTGTAGTAGTACTTACTGCGGCTCTCTCTTTTGATTCAATCTGCGGTGCTCGCCTCGACTTCTTCCTTGGCCTTGTTTTGGCCGTCTTCTCTCGAAGCGGTCTTCGCCTGAAGCGCAAAGCAGGTCGTGGCGCCTCTCCAAGCTTATAAACAGGGGGTCTATCTAAGCCCAGACCTCTGAGTCCAACTGCCTTCCTGACCTCTCGTGATGCTCAAGTTTACTAAAAAAAAGCCTTTGCCGAAGCCTCCCCCAACCCTTCTGTTGAATTTCATAAGGATCAACACGCGGACACCGGAGTTCAGTCTGCGGCTCCCTCGGCCTTCTCCTCAGGCTTCACCGCGGCTTGCGACCTTGCCACACCGCCCGGCGGCGAGCTTTCCAAATCCCATCCAGAAACGCTCCTTTTGAAGGACTGGGAAACCTACCTGGCTACAAACCAACTGAACAAGTTGCAAGCTGTATGGCGCACTTACAGCGTAGCCATCTAGAGACTTCTTGCATCCAAGCAACTTCGGAGGGTCCGACTTTTTCGCATCTGATTTCTTTTGTGGCCTGCGGCGTGGCTACCAAGGCTGGGCCACACATAAAGACGTGATCTGCATAAAGCGATCCCTGAAGGCAAGCAAAAAAAGCGCTTCCCAAACAATGAAGATCTCCATAAGTAATATGCCATGTACGTAACACGAGGAGGTTTCCAGCCGGCCAAAAGCAGAATCGTCCCTGCCTTTGGTCCCTCCTAGGCTCTTTTTCCACCTTGTCCTTCCGATCGCCCTCCTTCCGCACCTGGGCAGGCCGCATTCGAAGATCCGAATGCTTGGCGTTAGTGGGGCCAGTAATGCGCCTCATTATCTTGGAGGCTCATGTTGGGAGGTGCATACAGTGTCTGTAGTATATACATATACATCCCCATGGTATCCCCCCCGCCCCCCGCCCGCCCGGGTCCAAACACACTTCTCCCACATGCGGCTCCGAAATCGCGAGAATCTCGTCCCAAACACACAACGGATCCTTGTCACAGTGGACACTTTCCGACCACCACTCCGACAGAAGGCTTTTTATTAAAAATGCAACCGTAACGAGAATCGCCCTTCTGACAGGCCCGATTCCTGTGACAGCTGACCCAAGAAAGGAAAAAGATGATGATGACGATGATGATACCAACCCCCCAGCAAACGCATATCCCGAACTACACCACACCGCGGCCCAAACGGACCCAGACCCGAACCACACCACACCAGACAGGAGGGCAGGGGAAGCACCCCCAAACTGACCCATACTCCGATTTTGATGATGATGATGGTGCCAAACACCCCAAGAAGACCCAAGCTGCGAAGCACACCGACCCAAACCCCGAGCCACACCACCGAGCACACCACCGGAAAAGACGGAGAACCACAACACAGGGGGGCGGGGGGACGGCCGAGCCGGGATCATATATACCGTTATGTACCTACCTCCCTCCCTGTCTACCTACAGAGGTCTATCTCTGTCTATACATACAGGGTGCCGCCAAGAGGCGGCTGGCTGAGAAGAGCTGCCCAAGAGCCGTGGCAGCTGCTGGCCCCTCGGGGCTAAGCACCAAAGTACATCCAACCCTGAACCCTAAGTATTGTAGTGCGGTGATTATACTATGTCAAAATCTATTCTCGTGTTTCACATCAGTGTTACTAGTACTTTTTGAAGTGTATTATAAACGTATAGCACTTCTTTTGGGGTTCGCATGTCGCGGAGTCGACCTGACACTCTGAGAGGTCCCTGAGAGGTGGGTGTAGGCAGTTTGGCCATGTAACCTTCCCTTATGCCTTGGACCTATTTACAACTCCATTTTGCCATCCGTGCGCCAGTCGATCTTTCTCGCTCAGATGTAGATGATGGATCGAGAGAGACAGAGAGGTGCATCCATATACGTCTGTACGTGCAAGCGGGTCCGGGTTCTCTTCCCGTGTCCACGAAGCACACATACAGCCGTGACATCACACGTTGACAACTTTGGCATACATACACCAACACATACATATCTAAAATTGCGGGTTGTATTCAGGTCACAATATTTTTCATATATACTTATTTATAAGAAGATTCACACGTAGGCTACGTAGGTTTCTTTCTAAACCCTTCTTTCGTCGGCCCTGTTTTTACCTGTTTTGGTCGTTGCTCCTGAGTCCCACTCTTGCTGTTGCAGCGCATGCTTTGGTTGCTCCTGCATTCTCCATTTCTTGTGCATGTCCGTTGTCGTTGTTATAGTACTGCTGGCGGTGGTGGTGGTGGTGGTGGTGGCGGTGGAGGTGTTTGCGGTGCAGCATTCCGAGTGCTTGTGGTAGTGGTGGTAGTAGTAGTAGTAGTAGTAGTAGTAGTAGTAATAGTAGTAGTAGTAGTAGTAGTAGTAGTAGTAGTAGGAGTAGGAGCAGCAGCAGCAGCAGCAGCAGCAGCAGCAGCAGCAGCAGCAGCAGCAGCAGCAGCAGTGGAAGTAGGAGCATGCTAGTTACAAAACTTGCTTTCACAGTAGCACATGATGCCGTGTTGTTTACAATGAGACGATGACAGAAGTACGGGAGATTGCCTGCCGATGCTAAAACCTCTGGCAAGGTCTGGGCCGCGAACTCTCTTTGGACCGCCGAGGCGTTCCTGCATACACGGCACGGCGTGTCTCGTGTGTAGTGCCAGGGGAGCGAGCAAGATCCCTCTACGAAACTTCGACCTCCGTGCTTCTTGTGCCAAGGAAGGGAAGCAAGGGTAACGACCCAATGATTACACAGCGTATTCAGTCGCACGCTGACGGGCGCTGCAACTCGTGCACAGAGTCCAATGACTTTCTGACTTTCTGCTGCTACGCTTCCCTGCCATCTGCAAGAACCGGCACGTGCAGACAGCGGCACCTTTGGACAGCAGGCGTAGACGATGACTTCTGCAAGTTGGGCCTCAAGCGCATGGCCGCGTCCATTTCATGGATCGAGCGTTCAGACAAAATATTTTGATAGATATTTCGAGAGCTGCAACAGCATGCGATTTGTTGTTCTGCTCCTCTCGTGCATCTTCTTCCTCGCGAATCTGTGTTGGATGCCACCCATGCTTTGATGGTTCCCCCGTGCATGTCGTGTGAGGCAACAGTCTGTGTAAGTGTGTCGCCTAGCAAGATGCACTCACTGATTCCCTACATGTTCCGCTCCGGAGGCTCTTACTTACTGGTAGGACAAGCTTCGGGCAACCACGGGTGAATCGGCTGTCTCCAACAATTGCGAACACGAAGCTCTCCGTACATAAACCGAACCGCTTCACAGAACCGCTTCACAACCGCGGACATCATGTCGAAGGCCCCGTACAACGTCGTTTTTGTAATTACCGTTGCCTTACCAATGCCAGCGCTGATGTCATTGTTTTCGATACTTGCGGGGTGCTTGTCGCTGTTGTCTTGCCTATGGCCTCTCCTACTGGTTGCTGTTGCGCATCAGCAGCAGCACAGCGAATTGTGTTGAGGTTCTGGGCTGATGCCGGGCTGGGTACTGATCATGGGAGAAGCATGTGTCAGCAGTGATGCTGCTGTTGCTGTGATTTACTGCTGCGGCTGTTGCGAAAACATGTTGTTGTCGTCATTGTTGTTGCGGCCGCCGTTGTTGCTGAGATGATGTTGTTGTTGTTGCTGCTGTTGCCACCGCAGTTGTTGTTGCTGCTGCCGCCGCTGTCGTTGTCGTGGTTGTGGTTGTGGTTTTTGTGGCGGCTGTGGTTGGTGTTGGTGTTGTTGCTGTTGCTGCTATTGTTGTGGTCGCTGTTCTTGTTGCCTAATTACGTTACACACCTTGTCCTCATGCAAACATCCGTGCTCCGGGGTCCTGGCAACGCCCGTTCTTTCTGTGCCTGATGCAGGGCTGGCTTTCGATGCAAAGGCAAGAACGTGAGATCACCCACAAATCTGCGCGAGGGCGTGCGCCAGGTGTCGAGCTCCGGTAAGGCATCCTGAGAGGCAAATCATGGAACCCTGGCACTGGCCTCTGGCTTCGCGGAGGCTCGGCTCGGCATGGCCAAGATGTAGTCTCCACGCGAAACGGAAAAGGGCTGAATTCGATGATCCGCTGTTCGTGCGCATGGGCCTGTGCGAATAGGGCTGGCATCGCCTGGTTTGACGCTCCCGCCATCTATGGTCTCTACGTTGATAGAGCGCGTGCAGTGTACACTCCTCGACCCCTTCTCTACACCCATATGAATCGTAAAAGACAGAAATAGTAGTAATAGCAATACTAGCAGTAAGAGTAAACACAAGCTTGCGCTGCCGACTTTGGGCAGCTCCCAGAGCTCAAACGGCAAAAGATCTTTCGTACATCAGCCGAGCAGGGAAGCAAGACACCTCTCACTGTATAAAGAGGGCTCACATACCAGTACGTCACATGGGGTCGAAGGGCTTCTCTGCCGGTACAGCATGGGACATGACCGGCGAACATCGAAAACAGCCTCATGACATCCCAAACGCAAATTATAGGAACAGGTTTTCCGAGCCGATATTTTTGGATGTCCGGCAGACACGGACGGACGGACGGCATCGAGAGGACCGAGGGTCTCCTATGTCAGGTCCTCCGAAAGGGGCCTCTCTTTCCAGACTGTTGCTTCCGACCAATTGAAAGAGACGCAGGCGACACAAGAACGAAAGACACAAATGACACAGAAAAAAAGACAGCAAGCAGCCTCTGCTGGTGACGGGGCTTTTCTGCCACAGGTGATTGACTTGGTGCTGGCAACTTTGACCCGTCACCCATGACCCTGTCGCCATACGCCACCCTAAATCTCGAAGATTCACATCGAAGCGCCTTTCCACCTGACGAGCTCGTGGCGATCATGGCACGAGGCTTGGGTCGTGAGGGCCCTGTGCAAACTGCAGTTCGTAGAGTAAGAGATGAGATCCTGGCAATTTGTGATGTCAGGACTTAGCCTGGCCCGCCTGGCCCAGCGTCCGCCGGGAAGGGATGCGCGCTCAATCTTGAACCTTGGCAGAAGCATCGCGATGCATTTAGAATGGACTCCTGGGGTGAAACGTTGAAGATGGCTTGCCCGTCTGCGCCCGTGTGATATCAATGCTGTCATTCTTCCTTGCAGTGTGATTTCCCCACCTGTCAGCAACATACACTGCAATACGGCCAGAGACAGAATCGATGGGTAAGCCCAACGGCGACATGGCACCAGTCGACGGTTACTGAAGATGTCAGGCCGTGGCATAGTGGATACGGCTTTCCCTGCTGTCCGGGTCCGAAACCTTGGCTTTCCGGAAACCTAAACGAGTTAGATAAATTACTGACTGCATATGCGTATGTGTATATACATACATGCACACAGGTACACCCACCCACATATACATATATAAATACATCCATACAGCCGGCATACATACATGCATACATACATACATACATACATACATACATCTGTTTCTCTTTGTGTATGCATGCATAGGTATGTATGTACGTGCGTGTATACACACGCACCCGTATACAGTATACATGAATAAACAAATGAATGAGAAGTAAAGAAATATGCAGCAGTGTAACTCTAAACTTTTCCAAAAACAGACAACTGAGGATTGAACACCAAAGTCACCTGCGCCTGCCCTCTTCAGGGCATCCTCTTCTGAATACCCCGGGCAATGAACAGGTCTCTGTCTATAAAAAATGAAATAAGTGAATGAACAAATGCAGGAGCAGGCACATGGATACACAGATAACTAATACAAACACCTGAACGAATACATAAAAGCTGAACAACACGTGATTCTACCAGTACTGAAATAAATAAACAAATATAAAAAATATATATTATATTATATTATATTATATTATATTATAGTATATTATATTATATGATATGATATGATATGATATGATATTATATTATATGATATTATATGATATTATATTATAGTATATTATATTA
>CAJNDV010033663.1:154235-168303 GCA_905221635.1 Symbiodinium sp. CCMP2456 | reverse complement strand
ATATGATATGATATTATATTATATGATATTATATGATATTATATTATATTATATGATATTATATGATATTATATTATATGATATGATATGATATGATATGATATGATATGATATGATATGATATTATATTATATTATATTATACTATATTTTATTCTATTCTATTCTATTCTATTATATTATATTATATTATATTATATTATATTATGTTATATTATGTATATAATATTATATGTGTGTGTGTTTCTATGCATGTGTATATATAACATACAAGTATCCGCACATGCAATGTGATATGTATAGCAGGTACACATGTGCTTGGACGTGTATAGCCAACATAGCTACATGCACACAGATATACACCAACCAAAATCATAGGCAAGTTCAAGGTCTTCGAGGTCACTCCGGAGCAGACTGGGCACTGTCTGCAGATGCTAGCTGTTGTTATTGGCACCTTTGTTGCTGCTGCACTGCGGTTAGCACGATCGTCATGTTCTGTCACTACTATTATGACTGTTTGCTGTCCGCTCTGGAGATCTGAACAACCCAAGCCCAAGACACGGCATCGCCAGCCAGGGAGGGACACCCACGATGGAGGTCGAAGAGAGTTGGACTTTGAGAGCCACACAGCTTAAGAACCTTACAGCTCCAAACCATAGATATAACATCAAATTCGAGCCCCCCGAAAACGACTCGAACACAGTCTCTCGTGTGGTGGCATGTGACCAGGTGCTTAGAAGAAATCCAAATCATGGTGTGGAAATCTGGATGAGTATCATGAAGACATGAAAGAAAACGAGGATGAGCAAGCAGCAAGTGCAGCCTTACAGATTCGTTAGTCGGATCTGCAACCCTTCATTGGTTCCATGTCGAAAGCACGTCGAGCGCCACATTACTCTCACCTTCCAACCCTCGAAGGTCTTGCCAGGGTCCCTGCTTTGGTTTCCGACACGATGTATCCGCCGTGCCTGTGAGCCATGACAGCCTATTAGTAACCCTGGAAGATGCATTGAAGACTCTGCATCTCAAAGCCCCAAGTCTGAACGTCCGCTCTTAGCCCCTACCCGTCTACCGTCCTACCAGTCTGCTCATCCTCTGAGGATGTGAAGGGTTTTCAGACATTTTGCTGAACTCATGGGAGACAGCGGAAGCCAAACACACCCTCGTACGACGACATGATCCCTGAGATGGAAGGCGTGTCCGTGAACAACCTATAATAAGAAGAGGAGGCGAACTGCTTCCCTCTGAGTATCTGACTCGACCGGCTTTGTGATGAGCACGTGCCCCGGACCTTGGCCGGATGTTGTGCGGTTTCTGAGGGCGCCATGCCAGAGATTGCTGTCGAACCTCAACGTTCATCTACTTCAAACAGCGCTGAAACCGTGTGAAACTGAGTGCCAAAGCCTACGTACATCCTTCAGGGTAGTGAGCGGACTCTCAGCCCCCGGCAGCCAATGGCGTCGGCCGCTGACAGCAAGGCTTCCGCTACGTTGAACTCCTCTGGTCAAGAGAAACAGGATGGCATAACAAAGCAGCTCCGCCGAAATCCAGAATCCAAAGGCGGGACATCTTGGAAGGCCCTGTGAAGGTAACAAACCTGGACAGCACCTCGCGCTCCGAGGCGTTCTGCGCAATCACATCACCACAGCGACCTGGAGAAAAAGGCAAGAAACCTTCGTGTGTAATATGTTACAGAGGCTTGCCATTGATGTGCCCAAGAATGATTCACTATTGATATATTGGAGGGGCCCTGCCTCTGTTCCGCAAGAGCTTCTTAGGGAAAGGCCACAGTACCCCTGTACCAACACAGGTGGGACCCGAACAAGCTTGAAATCCCAAACTCCGAAGACATCTGCAACTTCCGGGGCCCCAGGCCGCTGGTAAAAGCGATCACGGCCGGGCCTGCGCCGGACAAGCACCTCGATTTTTGTGGCTGTCTTCACACGGGGTTCCAGAGCTCTTCTGGGCCTACGAAACTAGGCCGAAAGGGCCCATCTGCAGGGGTACACCTTGCAGCGGGCACTTTTTCAGATGCCTTAGCCTTAGCCTTGCTCCTGCCGTCTAAAACACCATGAAACACAATGAAGGCTGCCCTCAGGTCCAGGATCCTTCAGGCGAGTCATGCTCTGTCCCCTTCGGAGACTGCACTCGCACTTGCGGGATCCTGTGCACGGCGTGGAGTACCCAACGTCCGTGACTGCGGGCGCAAGCAGGGGCCCATGCGAGGCCGTGAAAGTGGAGCGAGTGCGCTTTCCTGCTGCATGTGCAGCATGTGCTTGCTTCCTGACAGGGCCTCCCTTGTTTCAGGAGTCCTTGCCACGGGTGTGGGTGCCTCGTATGGGGTTTCTGTCACCAGCGCTACCGCCGGAACAGTCCCTTCCTCATCTGGCCTCTTATTTTCTACCTTCTCCTCTAGCGGTGTTCCCTCGTCGTTGGGCGCAACCTGGACAATCAGAGCTTCTTCGTCTTGCCTCTTGGTGTCGACCTTCTCCTCATTGCCCCCTGCAGGCCCTGCAGGGGCAACCTCCACTAAGACTTCTGCACATGGCGACTTCTTGCCGGGCACAAAGAGGGGCAGTGCCCCACTGTAGCCGGCAAGTGCATCGCTGCCTAAGGCCACGGCATGAAGCGTGAATGCATGCCTCCGTCGCAGCTCCACGACAATAATGGTGAACATCAGAACCTGACGCCTCGTGACGAGGAATGTATCGGAGGAGCTGAAGCTCCCAGACACTTTGTTCTTGTCGAGGGTGATAGAACTGGAATGATCGCCGAAAACCTCTGCGAGAACAGTCACATTCAAGCGTGAGTCCAGCTTCAGAGTTGCCTGCAACTGCTCGACTGGAACTGCAACCTTGGAAACAGAGACTTCGAATTGGTCCTCCTGCTGCCACTCCAGCAGCCGATCTAGATCATCAGCCCTGGCGAGCATGCATGCTCCAAACAGCACTGTCAGGAGCACGGGGGTGACAAGCAATGAGGTCAGCAGATTGGTGAGTGTGGATAATAGAAACTTCTCTCCGTCCGCCGGACTAACGCTGGCAAGAAAGATGCTGACTACCAGAGCACAGAGAATCAGGTGGATCGTCATGTAACCCCAGAAGAGATTTGTCCGCGCTGTGCTGGCGCTGCTTCCGCCGAAGTGCACCAAAGCCAGCAGCACCACAAACGGCACCGAGCCAAAGATTGCAGAAATCCACGCGATCACAGCGCTGCGGACCAACTTATCCAGCAAGGCCTCGGGGGGAGCACATTCGGGTTGATCGGGGGCCAGTGCTGTGGACCCATAGAAGACCGCCATGATTGCCCAGCCACTGTACAGTTTGGCCAGAAGCACACTGCAGCGCTGAGCACAGCTGGCTTTCAGTGAAGGGGTGGCAAAGCTGAACCAACGACAATGCACTTGGTACAGCATGGTCAGCTTCAAGAAGAGTCTTTGCTCCGAGAATTTTGACAGAATGGATCGAGCTTGCTGATGCCATGTTGTAACTCCACCCACGCGCTGCAGACGATACAACTCGCCGACGCCCAACCCGATGCTCCTCTTTACTAACTGGCTGGCCACGCGCCTAGATGGATGAAATACTCCGAGGAAATACTCACGCAGGTCAGCGACGAACTCCCTGCGCGAGAATTTTACCGGTCGCAAAATCCTGATCTCCTGAAACCCCTCCAATGCATCCACGCGCTCCATGTATCGCTGGTCCAATCGTTTCGCTGCAAAGACTAAGCAAAGCCCGGCCAGAAGGGTGACCCACTGGATGATGGCAGGAGCCTGCACCGCCCACTGCCACTTCAGCAAGGATTGCAAGCCTTCTAGCGAGAAAATGGCAGCTGCATTGCTGCACACCAACGTTGACACGACGGCCCTTATAATCGCAGCAAAGAGTGAGAGGTGAGTAGTGGAGCATCGCACGCTGCCCCCAGCAGCGGAAAGTGTCATCACGCCTTGACTCGACCAGGCGTCTTGTTGTTCATTCCAGTACACACAGGTCAAGTCACCAGTGGCATTGGCATCTGTGATCGGGATGGTGAAGTTGAGCGGCGCTGGCAGCGTTCCGTTGACTCCGTGCTCCCACAGGCTTGCTTTGATACTGATAGGTTGCGTCGCCAAGACATCTCCAGAAGCCTGGGTATAAGCAGTGAGGATTGCACTAATCTCATCCCCTGGCTGTGAGTCTGCTATGCTGATCACAGCGTACCCAGGGCGCGCCTCGGATGTGAAAAGAGCGGTGGGGATATCTACAACAGATTCTCCCGCAAAGACTTGCATGGAGCCTGCGGTGGTCTCGTTTGGGCCAGCTCGAAGCAAACGGGTGTAGATTGGGGTCCCTGCATGGATGCTGGGCAGGGTTACCAGCGTGCCGTACACTTCGGGAGTGGACGAGTTCGTGGTGTTTGAGCTCGAATCCAAGACTTGAAACAGCTGTGCCGCACTGTCCTGGCTGCTTTCAAGGTCTCCTATCAACTCGGCCGACAGAGCCGACAGGACAGCAGCATCTCCAGAGGTGACGGTGACGGTGGTCCGAGTCAAGCTGGCGGACGTAGACGTTACTGAAGAGGTGGTGGAGCTCGACAAACTCGTCGTGGATGTCTTTGTGATCGACGAGCTCGTCGTTTCTGTGTGGCTGCTGTCTGTCGATGTGGCACTTGAAGTTGTCATTGATGTGCTGCTGGTGGATGAAATCGACTTTGATGTGCTGCTGGTGGCTGAAGTTGATTTTGATGCGGTGGTAGTGGATGAGGTTGATGTTACCGTGGTGCTGGCGGATGTCAATGTCGTTCTCGACATTGATATTGACGTGCTGCTGCTGTAAGTTGAAGTGGTGGTTGCTGTTGTGCTTGAAGTTGATACTGATGAAGTGGTTGTGGTGGTGGTGAGCACGGGAGCTATGGTCAGCACCCCGACAGATACTTGTCGGTCTAGAGGCACGGTAAAATCGGTCGACTGCTGGTTGAGAAGAACCATGTTGTTGTTCCCCGACTCAATGTAAAGCCCATAGAAGTTCCACTGGAAGGGGTCCCTGTTAACGAAATCGTTCGCCGTCACCCAGCTCCAGCTTGACAGGGACACAGGGTTTGGCAGTTGGATCTGTATTCCTGCCGAGTGCGACATGTTGAACTCAAGCCACTTCGTGGCGACATCGCCATCTACTGCCTTGTCTGGCTCCTCACCAGACGGGCTGTTCCCCAGGTTCTGCCAGTCAGTTGCTGTTGCACCTTGGGCTGGCAAGTCTATCTCTGCAGGCGGTGAGGCCTTGTCCCAGAGTTGAAACTCTGCCACTTGGGTAACCGCTCCCTCGGCCGTCAGGTTTCGGATGGATATTGGCTCGAACAGGAAATCCCGCCACTGCGCGGCCAGCTCGAGGTTGAGTATGTCCTGGTTCCGAACGTTGGGCACGACGGCTGTGTTGGAGTTTTTGTACACGAGAACCCAGTTCACGTTGTCTTGAGACAACAGGAGCTCAAACAGCACTGGATCTCTCTGTGGATAATCCTCGGCTAGTTGCATTCCAAAATAGCCGATCGCGGTGTCAGGAGTCGGGAGGCTGACGATCAAATCCCCTTTATTGAAGTCCACCCATTTCGAAAATGCTTTGTCCATGGCCAAGGACGGAGGGTGCAGACCGCCAAAATTGTCGCCCCCCGGGTTGGTGGCTACGGCAGAAGAGAGATCCACCTGATTCTGATCCGGATCGATAAGATAAATTTCCATGAGGCCGACGGAGTCTGAAGCAGCATCTCTCGTCTGCACAGTGCGAAATTTTGCATACTGTGCGAAGTACGAATCTGCCAAGCCCGTTTGTAGACCCTGGAGAAACATCACCACCAGAGTCCCGTGCATCGCCAAACATGGCAAGGAGCGAATTCAGGAAGAGTAGAACGGCCTTCTCGGCCAGCAGATACTAGACTGAAGAACCTGTTGGTACAAGTATGATTCAGTATGATTCGAGAGCCTCCTCTAATGCCTACTGGGTGCAATGTAAAGCTTCTCCAGGTCTGAAAAGTCTGAAGTAAGGCAGAAGGAGCCAAGCCGCAGGCGCACAGCAGAAGCCTCAACAAACGGTGAAAAGGGAACATATATAGAGTTGCGCAAGATTGTACAAGAGTCCGGTGTTGCTGCTTTCGCGCCCACATTTTCCGCTTTCCACTGCTCCCTCGTCTGGCTCACTCATCACCTAAGTTCGTCTGCGATCTCAAGCAGGACCGACGAGACAGTCAAGGCGTTCCTTCAATTGAAGAAAAGGGCCATGTTCTCAACGAAATCATTCTGAGAGCGCCGCGGTCGAACTGTGTGAGACCATCCTCCGAGGTGCAGGCCGCATGAAGTCTGAAGAAATTCCCTTTCCCAGACTCCGCAAATGTCAAGTGTGTAAGATGCTCGCAGACAGAGTTTTCTGCAAACGACGGGACCCCGGTCTGCTACCGATCTAGCTGCTAGCTACTGTCGCCGCCGTCACTGACCGGATGACCAACAACAGCCTTCCTAAAAAGTACAAGACCCAGCGGCCTTGTGCAGGAAAGGATGCTGCAGCGCAGTTGTCGCCGTCATGCGACGGCAAGGATCAATCTCAAGAAGGCCTGCCAGAAAGAGCCGCAAGCAGGAGTCTTGCTTTTCTTCTGATCTTCGTGCAGGGTCCCCAGCTCCGTTATCTGTTGGCGAGATTGTCCCGGGAGGCTATTTCCCGGCCGCAACAGGGCGATCGCAGCTCGCCTTGCAGGAAGGAGAGGAAGATGTCGTGCCGGCTGAGCACCGACCTCACTTGCTTCATGCAAAACCTGCTGAGCATCGGAATCTGAGCCTAGCTCTTTCCCCCGCTGCGACCGAGCGGTGCTGGATTCTGGGGGGCTTGTATTCGGGCTATGTTCGGCAGGCACTGCCAAGGCACTCGTGCAGAGTGGGCATGTCCTCAATCTCTTGCACCTCAGCGTCAACTACGCCGTCGTGACTTGGAACAGTTCAGAAGACGGTCGGCTTACGCCCGACACAGGACTGCAACATTCGCTTTACTGAACACTCCATCCGGACCAAAACCCAAAGCATCTGCGAATCCATGAAGTACAGCTTTTACTGAATGATAATTCCAGGATCACCTGAAGAGAGACCCACGCACTCCTACGCTGTGTTGCACTTCGCCTGCTCCTCGTCTGCTGCACACTGTGGCCAAGCAAGCCGGCCATCTGACTCCTTAGGTAGCAAAAAGGAGGGCTTTAATAATTAGAATACAGTTCTGGCGTCTGAGCTTCGAGGTTTTGCTGCACTGTGCTGGTGAATCCTTGACATCCGGCCAGGAATGCTTCGGCCCACAAGCCCGAAACATGCCCAAACCCTCTTCGTAGTAACCCTAAGCCCTTGAGACCCGAAAGTTTCCCTAAAGCCTCAACGTCCAAGCCGAAGCAAAAATCTCCGAGGCCCCGTCGAAGGTCACGCCTTTCTCGAGAATGCCTCGGCTTGCCAATCGGCTCACAGCCTTCGACACACCCTTCACTGTTCCACCAAACGCCTATAGGGGCCTTAATAGTTACCTCTACTATTTTTTGGGGGTTCCTTATTGTAATGCGTATATACTTGTCTAAACCCTTCTAAAAACCATCTACGAAAGCTTCTGCAAACCCTTCCACATCTTTCTACAAACCAACCATTGAACCATCGGCCAACATACTTACCCCAATGGACGGGCGGGATTCAGAGACATGACCACAGTGCTCGCCCCATATACTGGCGGCTTTCAGGCTTTGAAGGCTCAACTGGACTCGCAAACTGTCCAGATGGTTGTCGCATGGAGGCCAACACGCTGCTTTCACAATGCATCACCCTTTACCGGAGGACGTGGACCGAGATGGTTCTCAATTCCAAGCACGCACCGTCGTGGCCCCATCTGCCCACCGCAATGTCGTTCGACCGGACACACATTGGACAGCAGAGGGCTGTCCATTCCGAGCACGAACCGTCACAGCACGACACGCGAAGGGCCATTGTCAGGGCGCGGCGACTCCTGCTACCCATGCCCGGTATGTTAAACATGTTGACCTTGACCAAGAGAAACAAGCACATCATCTCATACTATAGAACCACATCCATGGAAAAGACCTTGCAATGGTTTAGGGAGCAACAACGAACCCTTGACATAAACCTACAGCCCTCTCAAACGCGGAGCTACTGTAGCTGAGGCACGCTCAGGAACATTGCGGGTCATGGCCCGCGGTACCCGCTGCTCAGAAATGTGCCTGGTAGCAAACATCACGGAAGGAGTCCACTCGAGCTTCTTTTTGAGACCTCTTATCCGTCTGCCGTCTGCGGTGTCACCCTTCAGTCAGAATGCCTATCAGGCAGAGGTTCATAGGGCTTTAGGCTCGGGTTTACTTTAGGTTCGGGTTTAGGGCTTTGGGGTGATCATGCTGACGATCACCTGGCTCCTTGGTAAGGAACACGCTTTAGTCTGGCCTTTAACGGTGCCATGGGTTTTTTTGGGGTTGCCATGAGTTTCGTATTGGGTTTCTGGTTGGGAACTTATGTTACAAAGCTTGCAGCACCTGGGGTCGTGATAGAGTCATACTGCTTCAGCCCCAGACCATCCGCGCACCGGAACTCAAGGAGCTATCCGAAGGTGCTGGTCTTGGGGCTGTGGTTGCGTCACAGCTCAAAGGAGACAGTGGCACAGTTCGAGCGCGTCTTTGCACAGTCGTCTCAGATATGCATTTTCGCAGCACTGAGTCCCTCACAACTTCCCGATCTTCGCTGCACAGCACACCGCCGCGAGTGAATGCCTGATCACCCCTGCCCTAACCATTGCAGGCTTCGCGGCTCAATGGCCGCCAAGTGTGCCATCTCGTCATGCACCTCAGTCGCGCGCCGCAGCGACTCCCATTGGGAAAAGCTTAGGTGTCGGGTCCTCTGTGCCAAGCTGCTGGGAAAAGGCGTTCCCCGGTGTAGAGCCTCGTAGAGAAGCTGACTAAGAAAGCTAATAGCTTCGATCATGACCAACATCACTGAACTGGGTTCGGAACGTGTACAGTAGGCAGCCCAAGCTCCAAAGGTCTGCAACGCATCCTGGCAACCGACGAATGCCCACTTTACCCGAGCTTCCTGCTCCCTTCCAACACGGCATACGAAGAGTGCGGCACGGAAAGCGTACGAGGGAGGGGAAGCTGTGGAAGGCACGAGCGGAATGGCGCAAGACAGGTTTTTGTCCAACTCACCAGCTGCTCCGGGCCTTGTCCTCCCACAGAGATTCCAGAGCGAGCAAGCAAAGTCTGGTAGTTGCTGTAGCTGTCACGACTGAGTGCAAACAATCTCGACAGTTCGAAGGTCAACATGAGACAAGATATGCTAGTCGTAGTCGATGCCAGTCCCCCGACCGGCAAAAGCAGATCATCGTTCTTGAGAGGCTTCACACAAGAAGCTGAAGCAAGCATCGACGACAGTCGCGAGCACAACACCCAACGAACGGCAAAGCAAAGTCAGCCCCAGGGGACGTTGCTGGGCGGCAGGAGTTACGCGGATTAGACGGTTGCATTCATGTCGGAACGCGTACTGTGCGCAGGCATTGGCACTCGTGCCGTCAGCTGTCAATTGAGATTTATCTACATGGATAGTTCTCTAAATTAGGGTCCCTTTTTAGGTCCCCAATATAGTCCGGCACCCATATAAAAAGGACCCCAAGATAAGGAACTACCCACATCGAATCTACAGCCTTTGGTGACGTTTCCTGGCTAATGTAGGGGCCTTAATAATTAGAACAGGGTTTTGGGACACGTTGTATCATAATCTTTATAGAGAACCCCCACAATAGTACTGGTAATTATGTAGGCCCCTATAAAGGCCCCTATATCACCCGCAGCAAAACCAGAAGTAGCTGCGAGACACTCGGCACACCCTTAGATGCAGAAGGCCTCGGTCCAGGCCCAGGATCACCTGTGACGTGCCCACGGCACGAATACTGGGTCGAGTCATGCTCGCCTCTAACAGTAAACATATTATAGGGGAAAAAATATTTTTTCCCCTATAATATGTTTAGTGATACTGAGGGTTTAGGGTTTTTTTGACACTCACACTCGGACAAGCCTGGCCAGGTCCACCACGATACGGTTTAGGGTTTAGGGTTTAGGGTTTAGGGGGTCGAGTCATGCTCGCCTCTTGCAGACGCTTATGCACCTGAACCTCGCATGTGAACAAGGAGGAAAGCCTCAGGGGCCCGAATATGGCGTGCACCAACACGAAGCCGACTGCGCTCACCTGCAACAGCTCCGTAGAGGGATGCTGCTGGTGTGTATGTGGCAGCACGGTGCAGCGCAAGCTCTCGTCACTCTTTACACATGCCTTTTCGCAAGATGCTCGAAGTGCCATCACAGAACCCTGCAAGCCTTCTTCTTCGTGTCCGAAGAGGAAGGCTTCTGCCGAGCCTGCGCTCTAGACCAGGTTGGAGGAGGATCCTTAAGGTTTGAAGCGCCGCCCTTGGGGCTGTAGAAACGCCAAGGAGGGAATTTTCTCTTGTTGATGGGACGGTGATGGGACTTGTCAAAACTGGGCGAACTCCTGTGGCTAGTTCTCAATTCGGATACGAACCCTGGCAATTGACATGCTCAAGGCCTGAGGCCTGTGGAACTACCAAGCGATGCAATAAGTTCCACTTATTTGGCTTGAGGCGGCATCCAACTAACCTTGCTCCTCTCGCATCGGCCTGGACTTTGGAAAATGTGGGTAAGGCCGAAGTCGATCACGACGACCTGCGCCAAAGCTTCCGGCAAGGAACAATTGCCCTGGTCCAAAGGTGCTGGAAGCAAAGGATCTGATTCAGAAGCTCTGCTGTCTGCAGTCTCTGCTCTTCTTGGCAGCCTTCGGCAGGCTCTCTCTGGTCAGAGTAAGATAGGGTAAGCGCCCGTGGACATGCGTAGCTGTCAAAGACCGAGACCCACCTGTTTTACGTCTTTCGACGCGGGCGCGAGTATCCAGACCGTTTCTCTGGAGATATAAGCTGTGAAGCGGTAGTCAGTATTCAGTATCTGTACAAGAATGCAGACCCGCCGGCTGCAAACTGACTTTCGAAAAGCGAGCGTGAGGGGAGAACTTTCTCAAGGGCTGCAACAAACAGATTTGGGATTAAAATTCCAGGAAGACCGTTGTCTCGCCAAGTCGCCTGCAATATTGCCTCGGCTATTTGGGAGCATCGGGTCACCCTTTGCCTCTAAGAGCAGCTGAACCAACTGCTCGCGACCGAGGAGTGATGCAACTCCCAGGGCCGTCGAGCTGGCCTCTGCCGCAAAGACTTCCACCAAAGCCGGCTTCTCCCCTCCCCGGAGCCATGGGAAAGTGGCGAAAAAGCGACAGAGAAGCTCGTAGACCCTTACGGGGCCTTGGGCTTGGCCTCCTTGGTTTACATCTGCCCCAGCTGCCAAAAGTATCTGCACATGCTCCGCGAGATTCGGATTGCCGTTCGCGGAGATCGCCAACATGGACAAAGCTGCATGGCCCATGCCACATCCACGCCCATTGGGATCAGCCCGTGCCTGCAGTAAACGCCGCACTACTGATGGCGGAGCGCACAAGGTGGTCGACAACGCCAACGGTGTGAGGCCTCCAGGCTGCTGGCAAAAATTCACATCTGCCCGGTGCTCTAACATCAAGTCCACGGCTGCCACGCTGGTGCAGCAGCCAAGGGCTGGCATGCCGCCACGATTGCAAGAGTTCGGGTTGGCCCTGAGATTCAGGAGCTCCTGCACAATGCCGGGGTCACTGCAGTGGCTGACTGCCAAATGTAGAGGCGTCCAGCCCCGCGTCAGACCCACTTCCATGATGCCCGGCAGCTGCGGGTTCAGCTCCGCACCGGCTTTTGCAAGCCATCGGAGAGTCGCAGCGTCTTCAGCCAGAACAGCACAGGCCGTGGCTACCATACCAGTCTTTTGTTTGAGTGCAGACTCCATGGAGTCAAAGCCGAAGTACTTGGGGAAGGACTCCGGTGTCAGGCTCGGTGTGGGAAGCCCGAGAAGACGGCTCTCGCCTGCGAGGAGATAACGGAAGAGCTGTGTTCGCTGCTTCGCTTGCTCCTCGCTGCGCAAGTTCGCGATTTTTGATTCGAAGGCCGTCTGCATCACCTGAGCAACTCTGCTTCGATCGGACTCCACGGTGAAGTAACCATCATGCGCGCTTTCACGCACCCAGTGCACAGGCATGGAAAACCTCGCCAGGACGAAGCACGGAACTGTTGAGACACTTCGAAAGAAAGCAAGAAAAGCACAAACTCCGGTTCGGACCCCAATACACTCCCAGCAACTCAGCATGGTCGCAGTCCTGGATCACGACGAAAGGTGCCTCGTTGTGGTGTGAAAGGAGATTGCACCAAATCTCCAGGCGACACCATCCCCTGTCAGAATATGTTTCATGTTCTTTTTCAGATGGATGGACAGCCCATCTCATGCTACATCTCATTGCGAAAACGGCCCCGATGCACCTATTCAACCAAGTGCAGTAGTTGCATTCGGTGTGGAGGTCGTTGTGCTGGAGCTGCGGGACCAAAGCGACGAAGAGCTTGCAAGTCTCGACGTAGAAGGGGATAGACTGGACTGCAAGCAGCACATCGCCCCTCATCTGCTCATCCTCCACTCCCTGCTCCTTCAGAGCGAGGGTGGCTTCTCTTGTGCTTTTGTTGAGGGAGGAGAAGCCGCAAGCCAAGACGAAAGCATGCCTGTTTTCTCCCACACACTCACACCGGCCACCCGACTGTGCTGCTGCGCCGTCAGGTTGTTCGGGATGTATATGTGTGTGTGTGTGTGTGTGCGTGTGTGGTGTGAGGGTGGGGGGGATTTTGCGACCAGGAGCATGACTAGCGCATGTCGTTTCTAGCAGGGTGACTTCACTAAGATGTGGCTACATTCCTGGCGCTGCTTATGAAATAATGAAACGATCGTCGCGGTGTATACTTGTATCTCATGCAGTAATCCAATAGTTACCTCTGTGATATTGTCCACCTCGTCTAGTCTGATGCGAAGGGTCCGAAGGGTAAACACTGCCCTGCGTCGACGGCCGCAAACGGGATTAGCCCTGTGCTCTCCGTCCTTGCATGCGCTTGCGTGCATGTGCCTGTCTGCGTGTGCTATGCAAGGTGTGGCGCTAGGGCTCCTTGACTTCGATCTGTGGAATGGAGAACCAATCCAGCCAGACATAACCGCGTCTGAGCGCCTTCCTGTCTGCTTTCGATATGGACCGCGTATAGCCACTCCACTGTAGGGGGATGTCCTGCGAAGCAAGAAGTGACTATCTCTTATCAGTTCTCGTCAAGCGCGAAGTCACACAGCAACGCAGTGTGACAAGAATGTCCAACTCTACTTCGATGTGCCCGTCGATGATGTTCTCAAAGGCTTTCTGGAGAACAGAAAATTGACCTCCCAAACAGGATGCAAAGCTTCATCGTCTGCTCGTCGTCGTCTTGTGCAGTAGCATAACGATTACTGTGGCAAGAGGAGGAAGAGGAGGAGCGCGATGACGACTGGAAAAAGAGAAACCCGGAAAATGGCAGTGACAAACAATGGTCACAACACTGAAAGTGACGAAGGCCATCATGCTAACGATGATGGTGATGATCATGATGATACTGATGAGGCTGACGCTCCTGATGGTGATGATGACAAGGACAATGGTGGTACCAATGGTGGTGTTTGTGCGAGAACAGTGTTTTGCTGAGCAGAGCGGATGCAAAACAAGACGGTGATGATTACTCCGCCAGCCACTAGTCACCTTACTATCACCTCCTGCAAATGGACACAAGTGTCGACACGACGTGCCTCCAAACGTACGGCTGCTTCTGGTGTTGCTGTTGCTCCACACTGGCACTGCGACTATGACTTACTTCTGATTCCTTCCAGGAACGACAGGTCGCTAGTTGCTACTACTATGTAGTACTGCTGCTTCGACCACCACCACCACCACGACGACAATGACTTCGATTACTACTTGCACGTACTGCAACTGCTCCTGCTCCTCCTCCCCCTCCTCCTCCTCCTCGTCTTGCTCCCTACTGCCCTGCTACTACTACCTACTGCTGCTAATGCTGCTGCTACTCCTACTACTGCTA
>CAJNDV010033663.1:123132-154217 GCA_905221635.1 Symbiodinium sp. CCMP2456 | reverse complement strand
CTGCGACTGCGGCTACGACTACGACTGCAAGTAAGACCACGACGACATACTGACCGCAGCATCGTCTATTGGCAACTACCACCACTGTTGACACTTGTCCTGTTCGCTGTCGGTGTTGTGAGTTCTGTGAGGTAAGCCGCTTCGCTGCTGCTTCTGAAGTCAGCAGCACTTGCCACCGAGCCAGTCTAATGAGCGAGTCAACCTGATCGTTCGTCCATCGCTTGGTTGCTTATGTCGTGGTGTCACTAGCCTCTATCCTCGTCCGCCATCAGAATTTGAACTGGGAGTAGCCGCAGCGCAGTCGTTGCATAGGATCGGTACGACTCACGGCACGACAACCAGGCACAATGAGGTTCCCATCAAAGCCGTGAGAGAGAACAACCAAGAGGATGATGCTGACGACGGTGCATCTGACACCAATGACTGTGCCAAGACAGACCAATAAGCTGATGATCACTGCGGTCCACATCCTCCTCTTCGCCGCCTTCTTCAAAGTGTGAACAGCAGCATAAGTGGACCCTCGCCGTCATTGGTTTCGCCGTAATCATCATCATCATCACCACAGTCATCGTCTTCTTCTCAGCTTCTGTCGGCGTCGTGGATGTTACCGGTAGCAGACAGCTCGCAAGGGTGGAAGAACAAAACGCACACATGCTAAGTGCAGGCGAGTGGCTTCCCTTCTCATCGGGATGGTGCTTCCCCAGCCACTGGTGCGACACGAAGACCGAGTAAAATGAAGGCTTGCACTCGACAAGCAAGCCTCCGCTACGCCCGATTTTGGACCACTGGCAGAACAAGCTTAACCCTGCCATATTGAAGACATGTACAAAATTCGGAATGCAGACAGGTCATGTCACCATCGTCATCCTCAGACTCACGGGCATTTTCATTACAGTATCCCTGAAGGGAGAGGGTGTCTTCCACATCGGCCTGCGTCCTTGAGCTCTTGGTGGCTCGGAGGGACACCGTGCATCTGCAAGAGGTCATCCATGGCCACGACCCACATGGGATAGAGCTGAGGGTGATGACCTTCCTCGGATTGGCGAGGTTGCAAGGCACGGGGCTGCATTGAAACGTCGTGGGAATGCTGCTCTGTGGGTGCATCTTGTTGGGGCGCAGTAGCCTGGCCGTCTGACATGTTGACTGACCGAAGGCAGGAGTTGGTGTGCCGAGGGTGGCACTGTTCGCCAACGCACGTGCTCAACTGCTCAACAAGCAGAAATCTGACCCATGTAGCTGACAAGAGTCGTGCAGCGCCATGGTGCATGAGGCACGGGAGGCCCTCTATGCTCAAGGTTCTACGCAGCTCGGGCACTGGACGCAAAGGTCAGCCGGCGATCTCCTAGAACCTTCCGAGACTCTGGTTGCCTTAGGTGGCCAGAACTTCAAACCATCCCCTTTTTGGGCCTCGAAAGGCCAAAGCGGCCGAGCAGCAACCTGCAGCAAGGCACCGAAATGCCATTTCCACTGCAGGAAAAGGCCACTCCGAATGTCCAACTTTACGATGATGCGATGGGAGTTTTCCTGGAGGTAGGTGGAAATCTTGTCTCTTGCAGGACACGGTGGACTTCTCTTGGCAAAAGCACCTCGTCTGGATCCCCCAATCTGGGGTGCGGCTGGAGACTAAACTCTGACCTTCGAAGCATCACGTTCGTGCACCTGAGATTCCAGTGCAACAGGCATTGTCGCAACCATCGCCGCGCTTGTTACAGCTGCCAGCCTATTTCCTATCTACGCTGTCAGCTCATCAGTGATGCAGACCTCTGCCTAGTGACACTACCTCGCATCGGGCGTTTATTGACACCCTCATGAAGGGCTGCAGTATGTGGTCGTTGCAGACACACGATGCAAACACGGAGCTCGGTGCAACACAGCCGTATGATGTTTACGTGTGCCTTTATGCGAAAATCGGTCGCTGGGGAGGGGCTTCGTTCTGCCACTACCTGCACCGCCTCGCTACAAGGGGGGGGGGGGGGCGCCTATGGATAGCACCAAATGGATGGATCATTCCTCGAGCTCGAATGTCCGAATTCAGCCAGGATGACTTCAGATCGCCGTGTGCCATGTTCAGGCTCTGGAAGAAAGCAAGGCAGCTGGTGAGCTGAAAAGCTGCAAGGCGGACGTCGGCCTCAGCAGACTTCTAAAGACGCAAGAACTTTGGCATCCTCAAGGCCAAGTGGCCATGAAGAGCCCGCCAGAGCTGCCCTCCTGGAGAGTCGGGGCGTTGCAGAGTCTCTTTTCTTGGTGGACCGAATCTTGAGGAGATGCATGTCCGTAGATGCGTCCTGAAGAAGGTTTCGAAGGCTCATGGCCAGCGGTTCCATGACAATGCAATAGAAACTCTCTTCCTTGGTTGCTCTTCAGCGGGCCGGTATGGCTTCGAAGTTGCAACGCATGCCACTCGAGCCAACAGTTGCAGAGTCCATGATTCATCGAGGCACGTGCACGAAGGTGTCCAGCAGCCGTACAACGTGTCTCCGTGCCAGCTCGGGGTCGTGCTTCCTCTGCTGGCGCATTGCAGCTGTTGCAATCGGTTGCGGATCGGTGCTACTCCACTTGCTTATTCCAATCGATGAGCACAGCTCTCGAAGATCAATGATATGTAATGCTTCGTTTCAAAGCAGACCGAAGACTGTCGGGAGGCTCAAGGCTTCAGACTGCCCGAACCGCGGGAAGCCACATGGAGCTGTGGTAGCGGCCTCCCCGAATCTCTTAAAGTCTAAATCTCAGACCAAACTTCTGCGTTTCAAAACTGTCTTAGTAGTTGCTTTTGAGCGGCTGCAGCTTCCGGAGCATGGTGACCTCCGTTTCGGCATGCCTCTTGGGAGGTCGGGCATGGCTCTGCAGAAGTGCGACTCTCACTTCGTTCAGCGGATGGTCAGCTTAATAGGAATTCGCATCATAGCCCACGGAAGGGCTACGTCTCAAGTCTCTCTAGCTGCCATGAGCCGCTTCGGACTACAAGATGGACTGCCAGCTCAGCAGGCGCTCTCTGAAGTTTCAAGGGCGGCATTGAGGTGTTCAAGCCCCGTCCTCCTGGTCCGCCTTGAAGGTCTGGACACCTTCCTGACATGCTGAAGTAAACATTTGCCAGCTTGCGCTGGGGAATGCTAACTACACCTTGCGCCCAGACTGAATCCTCGTGCATGCAAGGTTTCGGGTCTCTAGTTGCAGCTTGGTGTCACTGCTACCACGGTGCCTTCGACCTCGTCGCGGCAGCCTCATCGACTGAGAAGTGATCTGTGTCTGTCGCAGCTGACTGAGGCACGGGGACCAGAGTTGCGGCTTCGAGTTTGACGATGTCATCCCACTACTAGCAGCTCATATCGCACAGCAATCATGGTTGTGTCTAACGGCCAGGAGGCGACACATGAAAAGCGCGCTTGCGCCGCAAGCCAATTGCAACCGAGAAATCAACCGAACAGCGGAAGTGAAGTCCTAGTCAAGAAAAATCAAGCAAAGTTAGCATCCTTGAATCATGCAGTTATACACAACATCCGAAGACAGGAAGCGGCAAACAAGTACCTGTCGGACCTGTCGTGCATACTCCGCTTAAGCACCCTGCGGAGGACGCGCCCCGAGGCGCCATCCCCAAGAGCATGCTGGACGATGTAGCGGCCTGGGGGCGTGGATAGGGTTTCGGGCGTTCGGACTGGGGCGGGGGTTATCATTTCAAGGGTCCTCATGACATGCGACGAAGCAGGTGTTCGTCTCGCTAAGAGTAGGGATGCTAGGGCTGAGTCGAGTCGTGGCCAGACGTGTTTGCTCGGCTTACGGAAGCTTGTGACATGGCGTTGCGGAGCAGTGCTGCTCGTTCTCAGTGGACTGGGCACGGTTTCATGCTGGTGCCTTCATCACCCAGCTGCTGTCCAGGCTCAGGCGATATGTGTGGCGGTCCTGCAGCTGGTATTTGGCAGTGCATCGACAGTTATGGGCGGATCTGTCAGTCTTCGAATTTATGCAACGATGCTGGCTTCCTAGACTCCCAGATGACAGATGATGAGAGGAACATTGCCAAGACCTTGATCACCCCGTCACAAACACGAAGGTCCTCCATCCCTGCATCTGGGAGAGCGCCGCCTCCTGTCAGGTGCGAAGCAGCCAAAGGCGAGAGCAGCACATAGTGTGGGATCTGGAAGATCATTTATGGCAAAGGACGCGCTGCCAGGTACTGGGATACCGGACACCGCCTAACCCATGCGGGACGGTTCACAAGCGATTGATTGCCTTTGACCCTCACTGCTCTCACTGCTGCGCCGCCGTCGCCGCCGCCTGGAGGAAATGAAACGTTAGCTCCCAACGGGCGCAGGCAGCAGCTCTGCCAGTCTGCAATCCGCCCTGAAACTAGAGCGCACAGTACAAGTAACTAGAGGCGTCCAACCTGCCAAAGATCGCCATTTGCCATCACAGTCTTGTGCAAGCCCTTTGCCCACTGCACTTGCTGACGCAGCCTCTCCCGTCGACCATTGGAGCCTGGGAAATGGCTCCGAATGATTGAGACGGTCTGGTAGTACTACGCCAGGATCTTCCAGGATGGCCGCGTTTGAAACTCAATATAAAGGAAACGTCAATGGGCACAGAAAGAAGGACACACACACACACGCACAAACCAACAAATAAAGAATCACACGACCGCACAGGTAGTGGAGCAAGTTCTGGGCAAGACTTCGGCAAAGCCAGTACGGGGCAACCTCAACGAGAAGCCTCATGAGTGCATTTGAGGGTGAGCCGACATCTACAAGCCGTTACAAGCCCAGTCCAGCTTCGTCCCCAAGAAGCCAAAGCAGTGGGTGTACCGAACACAGAACGGTTTCAGGTCCAGCCAGTCGGCTCCTCAGCCCGGAAACTGCGGTATCGGGGCGGCTGCCAGCGAATGCAGTCGGCAGGGTTTCGCAACTGTCGGAAATTCAAGCTTGGCGGGGCGGCTTTGGGCCCCTAAGGCCCTGTAAGGGCCCTTGTCTTCCAAAATACCCTGCGCACTTTGGGTGAGATGGGTTGGTCTAAGCAGGAAAGGCACGGTGACGTTGAAGGTGGGTCTGAACTCTCGTGCACTCGTGGCTCTACGCACGCTCTTACTTGACGAAGAGATTTGAGATGATTTGAGCGTGGAATGAGTGGTATCGTCCTTACGACTACTGACTAGTCGCGAGACACTCAGACACCTGCCAAGTGCCATCACTACCCTTATGACTTCCGTGTTGTTTTCATTTTCGGAAGCCAAAAAATTGCCATCGTCGTTGTTGACATCATCCAGTGGGAGTGAGCTTGGTGACCGGTGGCCCCCAGCGGGTATGTCTCATCAAAACAGACACGGAAATGCTTTGTGTCCACGCTTCTGGGCCAGCAATGTTCGCGCCAGACAAATACGGAAAACGAACTCGCCAACACAGAAAGCCGTGACAAGAGCCAAGGAGGAACCCTAACCCTAAACCCTGAAACCAACAAACGTGTCTTTCGTGAGAAGACACTTCCAACCGGATGTTGTGCCAGGCAACGCTCGGGACGATCGGCAGGCCTGGGCTCGGGTTCACCAAAACGCAGGGCTAACCAACGGCAACATGAGTTTTTTTGCCTCCTACTTAGCAAGGAGGGTTTAGGGGTTTAGGGGTTTAGGGTTTTAGGGCTTCGGCGCTCGCACTCGGACAGGCGAGGCATGTGGTTCGAGGTCTGCAACAACGTGAAACATGCATCAAGAACGGCTTTTTTTGACACTCACACTCGGACAAAACCTGGCAAGGTCTGTAGCGATACTGGTCCGACGTTGAAACAAGAGAACTCATAGCAGGTATCACTGAGGTCTGAGTTCTGCGTTGTCAAGCAGGGCATGTCGAGACGACAGAGACACATGTACAACCATAGAAGGAGCCCATCTGACAACAGAACCTCCACAAGGCAACAATGTGAACCCGCACACACCCACCACCTAGTTCGAGCCGCGGATCGGGTGATACAAAAGGTTTGTAGTGTGTTTAGGGCTTAAGCATAGAAATTTCGAACGCCTGCAGAAGATGCCATGTGAGGGAATGCAATTGGGCCGAACTGTACACTTCATAAGTCAAGTAATCACGATTGAAGCTATTGAAATGAACTTGGGGTCTAAGCATCCCGAAGCCCTTAACGCTTCGCTTCCACGTTTGCCGAGATGCTCTTGGCTCCCACTGTCATGGCCTCAGCTGGCGAATTTGCTTTCAGCGTCGCTTGCCGAACTGTGGCTACAAAGGACAAAAGCAGCTCCCAGCTCCTAAGTCGCCTCTGAGTTTAGACACACTCCTCCAACCAGAAACGCTGATCCGATCCGATCCCCATTAGACCCCCACTGCGGTTCCGCCGTCGCTTGTGCCGGCGGCGCTCACCTGGCTCAGTGCCGGTCTCGAGCGCTTCAAACGGGTAGGCCGAGTAATTATGCTTCAGGCTGGAATTCTTTGTGGGCAAGTTGGGCTCAGCACGATCGAGCGTTCAGTATTTCAGTCAAAACCTCCTTTGGGGGCAAACACGGAGGCATGCCAGGTATGCTCGTATACCTCACTGACGCTACTCACCCACCGCCCTCGTACCAAACCAAGACATTTGTAGGATGTGCACAGCTGGCTGCCCATGACATACTGCGAAGCCCCGAGGCGAGACGCAAAATCTACCACGGCCCGGCCCAACGACGCAGAAACTCCACAGCTCCCCAGCAGAGCTCGCACTGACTACATCTCGATCATTCTCAACCATGGCTCGGCCACCGTCCCGATGTCGAGCTTCGGCCATGCGCCGAGCGACGTAAGTTGTTGCTAACACCACTTCCCTTCAACCGAATGCTACATTCAATTCCTACTGTCCAGCACTTCTTTCTGGCTTTTCTGCGGTCCACGAGCACCATGCATGCCCTAGAGCTTGGGCTGGTTGGGCATTGGGCTCGCGATCAATGTTGAGCCCCTTAGGTGAAGATACCATGCATTTGCGGGCTCCGTGTCGCACCCTCGTTTGATTTGACCTGAGGCAGCATTTTTTAAATTTGGGCTTGCATCATCCCGCATGTTGCTGGCTCAGGAGACTAGCGGGAGGCATGAAGCTCACAAGGCTACCCTTAAGAGTTACACTGTGACACTACCTTAAAGACGTTGATGGCACATTTTGTGCAGTGCGGCTGGTCTGGACCTGGGCAGAAAAGCCGCGAGAACATGCATAGATTCTGGCATAGAGACGAGTACCAAGCTCAGACATGCCCTGAGTCCTCTTTTTTCCGGTTCCCGGAACCGGGTTGATTCAGATAAAGAGTTCACAGCGACGCGGATGAGCCCAGCACGCTCCCTGAGCACCAGCATCCAAGGCAGCCCGAATCAAGGGCTTGAGGTGAGGATGGATCGGCCTGAGCAAAGACTCCAGGCCGTAGACGGCCCAACTGTCTTCCCGTGCTTCAAGTTGAGGCTGTGTTGCAACCGCAATGCCACTGGCTGCTAGCTTGCAGTCACCGACCTACATTCCTGCAAGCCCATGCATGAACAAATGCTGCCTCAACATCGACCATCCACTCCAATGAGCTAGACACAGGATGACTCGTGGATCAACCTTCCATTCCAACGATGCAATGATGGGCCCTGAGCTCTGTCCTGGCCTCTTCCGTGCTGGAGGGTTTGCGGTTCCCCGTGCACCCTTTGGAAGTACTGTCTTGGCTGGGGCGCTTGCGCACGCTGCTCTTGGTGCAGGGCATCCTGCATCTCGAGTTCGTGGGCCGGGGTGAGGACTTTCCGGTTTATTCTGGAGAGCCTGTAATTATCAACCGCAGCGCATTTAGAGCGCATCGTTTTCTTTTCGAGATTTAACGTGGATAGAGGTAGATTCAGCGCAGTGCTGATCATGAAATGGCATTTCCAACTCCCCATCTTGCTGCAATGCGATAACTCTTGACAAGCTGCAGCACAAGGAGGACCAGGCACAAAAATCAAGCCGCCTCTGTTTCGCTACCATGTCTTCAAGAGGCCGGTGGTCGACGCCTCTGTACCATGTCGAAGCCAATCCATGTTGCCGGTAGCAAAAGCTGCCACCTTAGCTCATGTGAGGTGCAGAGCCAGGACTGTGCTTGTACTAAGATGCCGGCCAGCACGGCCACGCGCCCACAGTTGAAGATCGCATCCTTTCGGAGACACATGCGTCAAGCGTTTCAGGTCTGGCCAGGAACTGACGACTTCCGACGTCTGGCAATTAAGTGTCGGACCTTGAGGGCGATCTGCTCCTTCAGAAGCAACCGGGCCTCGCTGGTCTCGGTCCTTCAAGCATTCATGGGCAAACATGCCAAAACTGAGGTGCCTTCCACCACCCCCCCAACACAGACAGTCAAACGCAGACTCAGAAACACTGAAACAGTTTCAAGCACACATCGTCGACGCATGGAATTGCCCGACACTGGGCCACCGAGCGCGTGATCTGGGCAGAAAACGACGCACATCAGCCCATGTGGCATTGTTACTCGGTCCGTCCACCTCGGCAGAAAGGCGCCGGCATCACGGCTGTCTGCTCTAAGCTATGTCGGATTGGGACAATGGCACCAAACCTTCGGCAATGCAGGCATCCAGCAGTCAGTCTGATAAGACCCATCTGAAAATCCCTCCTTACGAGCCTGTCTTAAAATTGCATGAGAGCAGTGGCCACACGGGGCCTCCGAGGCAGGATTCTGAGACCAGGGCCAGCGCTTGCCGTTGTGGATCCCAAGTTGGAAGCCTCCGTAGATGCAGGGAGCAACCTGGCGCCAAGATCTGTTGAACCCAGGCTTGGATCTTGCACGTACAGTAGAAGCCCAAAAGTTGGAAACCCAATAGCCTCAATTCTTAAGACTAATGTACAGGGAATCCCATCACTATTTGTACTTAATCCGGTTTGCAACTTTTTCGGGGTTTACTACAGGTAATAGACACTCTCGGGCTGTCTTTCTGTTGAGGATTTGCGCCAGTCTCCGAGGCTGCAGCGTTGTCTGGATGGCCTTCTATGTTGGTCGCCTGAATCGGGCAGCGGGTGGAGGATGAAGCAGAATCTAGATCAGTATCTTAGCATCATGGGCCGTAGCTCCACAAAGAACAAGAAATTGGGGCGGCTCACAGGGCTTCGCAAACCCGCGCTGCGACTTCTACTTGGTACCAGGCGATCTGTAAAAGCTCCTCCTCGTTTTTCACCTGCGTGGCGACTGCATCAAAGCTTGAAGCTTTTGGCAAGTCGTTCACATCTCTATGCACAAGCTTTAGCTTGCCCTGATGAGGTTAGACTTAGTCTCCTAGGTCTAGGCTGAGTGCTCGCAGCACCCACCGGAAAGCAAACAAGATCGGTGGCTGTTTTTTCGAAGCGAAGAGGTTGCAGCTGTGCCTTTGCCCAGGGTACAGTATGCATCTGCTCAACATGACGTGGCAGCTGCATGTGGCTGTCGGAGAGGCGCCTGAGGCATTCTTCGAACATGTCAAACCTGAGCGTTCCATGTAAGAGCAGCTGTCAAGAGCACGACCCTCTTTGCCCACATGCTGCCATTCAGAGGGTGGTCGGATGTCCCGGCCACCCTCTCCTGGAAGTCTGGGAAGCGAGATCGGAGGCGGCCTGGAGACCTTCTCCAGCCCAGCTTCAAAAGTTCGGATCACTCAGCAGAGATCGGCTCACACTGTAGGGTGGAGGCCTGAGAGGCCGTAAGCTGCGAGGAGCAACAGTAGCAAAGCGTTCTGCAAGGTCCTTCTTTCTGTGTCGCGAATTCGAGAAACCTGGAAAGCCCAGCGCAGCAATACACAACAGATGTGGTTGCCATTGATCTACCGCAGCACCCCAGACCTTCAGTCCGAAACATGTGGCATGCGAATAAAACCCACATGCCGCGAGAGGCGAAAGCAGCGAAGCCAAGCACGCCGGCCCCTGCAGCCACCGAAAGCACCTGCGTGACGGGTTGCTTCCAAGTGTCATCACTCGAAACATCCCTGGCACAATTGCTACAGTAGTTGCCTTACTTTTAGACGGCCATGTTATCTGTTCCTCCATCCTTTTTGCAACGGAGGCCAGAGGCCATCTGAATAGTGTGATGACTCGGAGACCCCATATAATTCCATGTGAAATGCGAAGGGGCCAGATTACATGCTGCAAAAAAGCTTGCTGTACATGACGCCCGGTTCCGACATGAAGTTTGCGTGAGGTCGACAGTCTACAGCATGAGGATCGAGATTTGAGGGTGAAAAGCTGTATCGTATGGGCAAAGCTGAAGCGGAAGGTGGGGACTGGGATCTCGAGATCATCGGCGCCGGTGACTGTGGCACTTCGATTTCGGACCCAGACAGGCAGCCCGCTTTTGCGGCCAGGTTGCCCTTCAGCTCCCTTCGTGTTCGACACTTAAGGGAGTTCCATGATCTTCCCCATGGTTCACACTGCGACATCTACCGCTTCTTGGACCGAAGATCTGGAGCTGAAGATACGGCCAAGCTACGCTTGGCCAGCCGAACTTGGAGTCGAGCAAGGCGCCCACTATCCTCGGTGTCATTTCTCTTTCATGGAACTAATCTAATCTCTAATGCATCACCACCATGGCCATGTCACAGTAGTCTCACCACCAGAACAAGCAATGCTGTCGCTTGGGGATTCACGTCCGGAGCCAAGCTGCATATTTCCAACAGCCCCAGAGAACGAGGCGGAGAGAGTAACGAAGCCAGCCTTGAGGGAAGGTCTCGGTTTCCAGCTTGCAGAGCCCTAAGGCTGTGAAGCAGTCATAAGCAGTCGAATAAGGCCTGAAGGACCAAACTGAACAAAGTAGCAGGTGTACAAGGCAAGAACTCTTGGGACCCCGGAACACCCAAACCTGGGTCCAAAATCATGCGGCAAAGGCGATGCTGAGAGACAGTACAAGATCCAGAATGGTCGGGCAACATAGACTCTTTGCGATCTCGGCGTCTGGCACTTTGATTCAGCGGGTGACGTTGCATTGGGGATTTCTAAAATATCATGGAGACCTTTTGGCTCGGCTCTCAAACTAAGGATCCTGCTGCAGAGGTGTGTACCATAGTCCACCATGTTCTGAAACTGCTGTCATATTACGCGACCTGAAGTTGACCGTACAAAAGTCATGCAAGTCTGCGCCGAGCGGCCACCCTCGCGGTGTTCGACAATCCCCCAACATCCACGATGTTAGAGCTATGGCCTTCGGAGATTCATCGGCGGGCTTTGAAATCAACAACTGAACTGCGTCGTCTTTGGCACCGCTGCCAACACTGGTCACTACTCAAGGTCACGCAGTATTGATATCAACTTTCGACACAGTTGTATCCCAAAGCGCATGCTCGAATTGTCGCTCGTACAGGAAGCTTCCAAAGCGACGCTTGCACTCTTACGATGTCACTCTTGAACTGCTCTCCAATACGAGCGGCAATTACTGACGCTACAAGTAGATACAAGTAGCAGCACTAGCTTCGTAGCTGAATGTCCCCACGATGCTCAAAAACCAGCCAACCCCAGCAAGGACCGTCCTGTCGAGGACAAGCTTTCCTGTTCAATTGCGCCTTGCTTGACTCGAGACTCATTTATGTTAAGGTTCCTGCAGTTGCGTAGAAGTTTCGCTATATGTCCCAAAACCAGAAAAGTCGGCCGCCTGAACCTTTTGCTGCGACGAGGACCACCGTAAGAACAACCAGAGCGACAGACAGCTCCGTGGGCGAGCGCAGGTACAGCCTGTGCAGCTGACGCAGCGCTCTGGATTCCTTCCTTTTGCAGAATGTGTACTGCTCGAGTTCAAACTGAATTTCTAGCTGCTCTAGCATTTCAGTTTTCATAGTCATAGTGCTAGTATGCGTTGTGCGTAAAGCAGTAACCAGCAGTGGTAGGACCAGGGGCAGCCGGAGCGGCAGTCCTTGTGGCGTCGTCAACGGCAGCAGCAGAACAATAAACGACAAAAGCAGAAGCTTGGCAGCAGCGGCGGTGCTGGTGGTTGTGGCGGTTGCGGCAGGGAGGCAGTCCTTCTTGATAACAGCTGCAGCAGCATCAGCAGCAGGACATAGCACATCATCAACCTGAACCTGCTAGCCTCTGCCCTACAGGATCAAGGTGCCTAGCAACACTCAGAGGGCCATATTGTGTGACGACCTTCTCATGTATCCATTGGGCCAGTGTGCGAAGTCTTCAAAAGTCCCCTAAACAGGCATTCAAGTCCGGGGAGACAGAGAGTCGCAGGACAAGCAAGGCGATGACATCCGCTTTGGGCACAACACAGGCACCACATCACTGGTGGATAAAGCTTCGTGGGAACTCTTTGACGCCGAGACAGCACGGCGGGGAAGAGCTCCATAAAGCCAACAAGAGCGACTCCCTTGACAGGCCGGCCAGGACAACCCAGATGCAGTAGCAAAATCTCTTCGAGGGCTTGCACGGGGATCTTGGTCAGAAGGAACTCCAAAGTGAACGCAGAGCTGAGTGTGCCTTCCAGCCACGTGCTCGCTCTGTCAATGACAAAGCTGAACTTCCAGGTGCCGTGCACAGCTAAATGGCAGTCGCTTCGACTGGAAACTAGGGCGATGAAACGACGCAACGTGTTAGAGCTGAGCTGTGGTCTCTGGTTGTCCCTGCAGCTCAGCCAGAGGAGCTGCTTGGCATGGGGCCATGCTGAAGCAGCGGCATGGCAGTTGCACCCTCTCATGATCTTGAAGACAAGGCATGCTTGATTTCTGTCGATGGCAAGGATTCTCTGCCCTTCTTATTGACAATTCTTGCCGACAGATCAAGCGATCCATGCTTCAGTCGCACAGAATGAGTATGCGGCGGCGGAAGCAGCACACTCCGACGCACTTGCACTGCTATGAATCTAAAGTATTGGAAAATACGTATCGCAAAGATCCTTCGTCTACCCAGCACCTATGCAAAACGGAACAGAGCTCGCTTTTTGGTTATTTGCGTGACTGAGTGTCTGTAACTTCATTGCAGACCAGCAGCGCGAGAAGTAGCAGTGCAGGCACACCAGACATCAGGCAAGCCACCTCAAGAGCCATCAACGTTAAAACGCGCTAAACTTCTTGTTGCAGATTGCTTTTCTCCCTTCAGCTCTTGACAGAACCGGCATACATGCAAGAACGCAAGGTCTATTTACTTGCTTAAATAAAACACCCGTCCAAACGGGTGACCGGTCAACGAGTTGCCGAGGAGCTTTCCAAAGCTTGGTCTTGCAGACTTGCTTCTCGCTCAAGTGACATGTGGCTGTACAAAAAGCGGCAGGGTGCACAACTGCTTGCATGATCAGAACAAGGACAGCATCAAAAGCGTTGCAAGCGATCACATCGCTGATGCGTCTGGGTCACGGCTTCCATATAGAGGCGGCATTGGCGCAACCTGGACATGAGTAGGACCGAAACTTCATGTATGCAATTAGGCCAGAACACTGCCCTGTCTTTGACATGCTGAGCCCTGCCAGTGACCAACATCCGGCCAACACTCCACCTCCCTTTCGTGCGAAAGCTGCTAAAGACTCACAAACGCCCTGCAGCTCTAAGCACCAGGCGTCCAGCGGCCACTTTTTAAGCCTCGGGTTTGCCGGAAATGCGAGCTCGATTTTGGGCCGGACCCGCGACCTGCTTCAAACCTTCATGTGTATGGGACGCAGACTACGTCGGGTGCACTAGAGCCAGTTCACCTTAGCACGACCAAACCCAAGCGAAATACCATCTCTAACTATCTACCTACCGTTTTTCATTCCGCATAATAATATGTAGTAGGATATATGATACGATATCAAATATCACATATCATGTGATGTAGAGAAATGGCATAGAGTAGAATGGAAAAGAACAGACTTGAATAGAATAGGCCAGACCATCTGTCATTCATCGTAGAGTAGAGTAGAATTCATACCACACCCTTTTTTACACAGGCTTGATTGGAGCTCGCCCGGCCAGGTTCCCCGCAGCACATCGCACTCGCGGCGACACCCTTTTGCAGCAGTAGCCTATACCCTAAACCCTAAGCCCTTTTTGAACCCAGACTCTGCCAATCAGCCTAAAACCAAACTCCATGTTGTCAAGGAAGCTTTGGAGGTCCCTTCAGGGCCTGACTGTTGTCTTAGGTACCTGTGGAAAGCAAAGCCACTCGTGGCACAGCTTCTGGCACGATAGGGGGCGTGAGCCCCCACCCCTCTTGCCGTACCTGTACTTTCTTGAGTATGTGTACGGCGATTCTGTGGATGATGATAATGATGATTACGAAAGACAAAAGGAGTTTTCTGAGCACCGGGCATTGCCCAGAGAGCTCCGCCCAGGACAACGCAGCCTGGGTTGAGATTTCCACATAGAAGGAATCTTCTATATATATATATATATGTATGTGTGTATATATATATATGTGATACATACGTATGTGTATATATATATATATATACATATATATATATATATATATGTGTGTGTGTGTACTTGTGTGTGTACTGTATGTATGACATGTATGTTCCAATATCTGGTCTTCAAGTGGTTTATGAAGAAAGGCTTTTTGAGGTGCTTCTGCAGGCTCCAAGGATTTAGGCCCAACCCGCAGACTCAAAACCCTGAAGGCACAGGTTGTGTGCACTTGAAGTCTGCATTCCATGTGGCGGGTGCTGCGAGCCAGTAGGCGATCAGTCCCATAGTTCCAGCCTCCCCAGTGGACCTCGGGATCTTTTGACCCCCATGGATTTCAGAGTCTCAGGGCCATCTCGGGGATTGAATGGGGGTTGGGAACTTTGAAAGCATTTTCTGTCCTGTTGGAAGGAGAAGGCGTCAGCCAAGGCTCCAAGCAGGTTCGATTATGCGCCTTCGGTCGTTTTTCTGAAGTTCACGTCGGGAAACGAGACTGGGAATTAGACGCACACCTTGTCCCTTCCAACAAACCGCTCAGGTGCAGACATGCCGAAGTTATCATGGAAGAATGTCGGCATCCATGAAAGCCACAAATACCTGGGCCAGCAGGGCTTCCCCACTGAATAGCATGAATAGAACGGTGAACGTGCATGCTGCTCTGGCTGCGCAGACTCTGTACTCCTTTTGTTTGGACGCGCGATTCTGGCTGGAATGCTAGAGGATGCTAGACGCATGCTCCTGGCTCCGAGGCACCAAACGAAGGAAGTGCAGAACTCTGCCATGATAAGCCCTTGAACCGATGGATGCCTGCGAGGGAGATCGGGCTCTGAGGGTACGTGTAATGTAGGGGCCGTAATAATTAAAATGGGGTTTTGGGGTCTATTATACTATAACTATAATAAGGAACCCCAAAAATGATATTAATTATTCAGGCTTCTATATTAAAATAGCTGCAGGAAGCCAGGGCTGCTCCTGGTTGGATAATTGTGCTGAACTGTCTTCAGGGTTTGTTCACGGCACTGGGCCCTCGTACATCCGAAGCGAATGTGCGAGCATTGCTTCCGTCGATCCTCAACCAAACCCCACACCACGTGATTCATGTGATATCGCTCCTGGCTTATTGCCCAGCTCTATTGACCCCAACAGTGCCGCCCCCGCCTCAGTATTTGCGCCAAGGGCAAAGGAGTCAGACTTGGTGGCTCACGTCCTCGGTCTTGCACTAGATTCGAAGCTTCACTCTGGGCTCTGGGCAAGAGCTTTGCTGTATGACTCGCGTTTGTGTTGGCCAGTACGGCTCAGTAGGGGGCCTCGAGGCAAGAGCGGCTCCTACTATCGGCTCTCGGTCTGGTTAGACCTTCGATGCTGCCCCGTGGCGCTTGAGCATCTCCACGCTGCGGCGCTCCGCGTCGCTGATGTATCCTGATCCCCAACTACTTCATGGCCCCGAGTCATTGAGTCGTCCTCTAATTATCCTGCACACGTCATGGCATCTCCAGAGCAGCCGCAAGCCCGAACCCGACACCGTGGAAATCGGCTGCCCAGCGACGGTGACCTTTGGGGCTGTCTGAACCATAAAATGCAAAGACCAAGCTCCAAAGCCTCAGCTTGCATCGCGACACACTTTTTCTCTCAGACGGAATGCAAAACGTACCCGGCAGCCTCTGTCTGAGCTTACATACTGCTCGGCAGCCCTTGTGCACCTGTCTTCTTATAGCAACTGTGGCCAGTGTGGCAGAGCTGCATGCCCGCCGACCCGAAGACATAGAACATGATGCGCCAGTCCTTGCAACTTGCAACGGGAGATCACGGAAGCTCGCATGCCGGGGCAGCTGCAAGAAGCCTCGTGTGGCTAAGCCTATGTCCTTGCAGAACATGCAGGGCCTGCATGCGACTAACCACATGAATCTACATGCACAACTTGACAATGCCATGTCGGTGACGAAAAGCTCAGCTACATCTCATGAGATGCACCAGCGCCCAAACACAGAATCTGACCAATCGAGGCCAGGTAGCCTTCTCCTCAGTTGCAGCAGCCATAACAAGTGGGTGGGGGAGATGTCGTCCAAAGCGCATTTCCGCGTCTATAGATCTATGCGGATTGCACGGATTCGCGCGATTTCGATTGGCTCCCTGCAGGCTGACCCACTTGCAAGCCAAAAGGCCGTGACGTGGGAGAAGCTCATTGACATGGCGGCGCCGATGCACTGGCCTGCCTCGGCGTGATGTGCTTCGGGGGTGTTTCGGTAAGCCCCTTGCTGCTACACGGCTGGCTGTGGCTCGAGGGCAAAAGTGCAGTGTTCAAGGGTGAGACTTCTGGAAGGAACTGTCGCGTCACAGAACATCAAAAGGCTTGATGTACCCAATGTAGAAAGCAGCTCAGCCGACAAAGTCCGGGTATACGTAGGTCTTGTTTTGCCGCGGAGGCGCGGCGGGACGAAGGATGCAGCACGTAGGATGCAGGACGGGAACGGGGCATGGTGTGCGGGGGGCGGGGCGTGGGATGCGGCACGCCCAGGCACGCGACGCGAGGCACGCGGGACTTGGGTAGCTTTGTCTCGAAGTCTATCTATCTATCTACCTACCTATCTGTACTATCCAATTATCTAACTATCTATGTACCTATCTATCTAACTAAAGCTACCCATGTCTATATCTATCTATCTATCTATCTATCTATCTATCTGAATCTATCTATCTTTACTTATCTATGTATCTATCCATCCATGTATCCGTCCTCGCGCAAAGGCAACGTTTCCGGAACTGTGATATGAGGAAATCGCCAGCGCCGCAGGAAAGCTAGCATGTCTGGAGTCTGGAGGGATCGCATTGGGAGGGAGTGTGGGCTTTGATTGCCATCGCCTGAAGGAACGGGGGCTTTGATAAGGAACTGCAAGAGGAAATTGGAGGGGCACCATCGCCGTGCTGCAAGGTCAGGAAGCCCGGTTGTAGCCGCCGTCGCCTTCGAGTGGGCAGCGGTCGGGCATTGCGAATCTGTTGCCGGTCGCGGGCCGAGGGGCTCGCAAACGTAAAGTTGAGGTACGGGTGTTGGTTGGCGAACCGCCTTTGAAGAACCGGAATCGCCAAGCGAGTGGGCATGATTAACAAACACAGCGAACCGGAATCGCCAACTTAGGGGGCGTGTTTAAGATTTCACATCATGATGAACCGGGTACACCAAATGAGGGGGCGTGCTGAAGATTTATGATGAACCGGAACCGCCAAACGAGGGGGCGTGTGGAGATATATTATGAACCGAAATCGCCAAACGAGGGGCGTGTTAAAGGCGTATGATGAACTGGAATTGCCAGAGGATTCTGCGTGTTTTTGATGAACCGGAATGGCCAAATGAGGGGGCGTGTTTAAGATATGTGATTAACCGAGAGGGCATGATTAAGATATATGATGAACGGGAAACACTAAATGAGGGGGTGTGTTGAGGATTTGTGATGAACCGGCATCGCCACATTGAGGTTGGGTGTGTAAGATGTGTCATGAACTGAAATCGCCAGAGGAGGAGGCGCGTTTACGATCTATGATGAACCCGAATCGCCAAAGGAGGGGTCTGTTTAAGATATATGATGAACCGGAATCGCCAAATCACAGGGCGCGTTAAGATATTTGATATGACATGTATATAGAGAATAGGAAAGCGATGATGCCACATGAGGGGGCGTGTTTAAGATATGTGATGTATGATACCTGATACATGTGTATGTATATGTATATATATATATACATATGTATATATATATATACACACATGATGATGGCGATGACGATGGTGATGATGATGACGATGCGGGTGTTTAAGACCTATGGTGATCGGAATCGCCAAACGAGGGGGCGTGTTCAAGATCTATATTGAAAAGGAATGGCCACATGAGGGGGCTTGTTTATGATATATGACTAACCGAGAGGGCGTGCTTAGGATATATGATGAACCGGAATCGCCGAATGCGGGGGCGTGTTTAAAATTTGTGATGAACTGGAACCGGCAAATGAGGGTGCTTGTTTCAGATACGTGATGAACCGAAATCGCCAGAAGTGTTTAAGGCCTGTGATGACCCGGAATCGCCACATGCGGGGGCGTGCTGAAGATGCATTTTGAGCCGAAATCGAAAAAGGAAAAGTCTGTTCAAGATATATGATGAACCGGAATCGCCAAATGAGGGGCGGGTTTAACATATACGGTGCAACAGAATCGAATTTATGATGAACCGGAAATGCCAAATCAGAGGGCGTGCTTAAGATATATGATGACCCGGATTCGCCACACGAGGGGGCGTGTTTAACAAGCTGTATGATGAGCCGAAATCGCCAAATGAGGGGGCGTGTCCAAGATAGATGATGTACCGGAAACGCCAGATGGAAGGGCGTTTAAGATATATGATATACAGGATATATGATTTGTATAGGCATATGTATATATATATATATGTATGTGCGTGTGTGTGTGTGTGTGTGTTGATGATGATGATGAACCGGGAGCGCCAAATGCGGGCCGCGATGGGACGCGGGCCGCGGAGGCGGGAGGACGCACGAGAATTCGCCTGTTTTGAAAGTCCCAGCTCGTACACGCTGGATTCCTGAAATCTGAGCCCTGGAAACCGACTTCTACCTTCAAAGCCAAAGCAAAAAGGAAGCAAAGAACCGACCCGAGATCTGCCGAGGAGCAACACCGATACTGATAGACCGGGCTTGCTGATGCTTCGGGAACCAGCTGGAAGTTATCTGATAAAGGCCTCGGCTGTGATGGGACCTTGCTGTGACTCTCTCTGTCTGATTCGCCTCCATCCTCATCCACCACAGTCCTTTCAAAGCACACTTCATATGCGCAGGCCGAAGGGGCATGGCCCGGCGACTGCTTCGCCAGCACCAAGACCCACGCGGATCAGAATGAGCAGGGCCTGAAAGGAGAACCGTAAAGGGGCGTCCTTCCCTGTCCAAACCACCAGTGTTAAAGATTCATTCCAAAATGCCCTCCCACCGACATGACCCGTAGCCCCCCGATGCAAAGAGTCGAGAACAGCTGTCGTAGAGCCGAGCTTCCAAAGAGGTGTCTCCACAGATCCTCAGCTCCACGGATAAGAGCTCATGTCAGATGGAAGCCAACATCAAGTGCTGAGAAGTCGCGGGGTAAGAAGGGTACATAGTGACCAGAAGGTGCATCCCAAGAGCAGCCTCAGCCACAAAGCCTACGAGGCGAGCCTTTTTGGACCTTCCTAACCGCTTCTGCCTAGGCCTCTTCATGCCCACTTGAGCAAAGTGCAGGGGTGGGTTTGACCACGTCAGACACTTTTCCTGAAGGTAGCCAATCTTTAAGCCCATATGTGCGCCACAGACATCCAACTGTAGCAACTTTGAAAGCAGCATGGGAGCGTCCAGTAAGCACCGAAGACGCCGGGAGATGCGAGGTAGCCAACGAAGAGCTCAGCGAGCGGGCTTTGACTTGCGACTCGCATTACAGAATCAGAGTGGGCAGCGAGGGTTTTGCACTGCTGACTTTTGACTCTTGGGCCGACTGATGCTCATATCAGTCATCATGCTTGGTTCTAAGGGCTTCACGCTTCATTGCTCCCACCACTCGATCCTCCGTTAAGCTACATGATGGTCCAAAGCAATTCGTGCTGACCCAAAACAAAAAAGCACTCGCTAAGGCGCCATCTCGGTTGAAGGCGTCTCATGCAGTCGCAGACCATGAAACAAAAAACGGTGGCCTGGACCCTCGCATCACCCCGCATTCTTCAATTCGAGACGAACACAGCGGACTCACCACAAACAACTCGCCAAAGCTTTCTCGGGGCCGCTGCTTGGTCCAAGCCCAAGGACAATTTAAAAGACGAGAGCAATGTGCCGATTCACTAGCAATACGTGGCCTAGTGCGTGGTGCAGCATCCAGCCATTCTTGCCGGGCGGGTGTGAGTCTCTAGCTGCGGTAACAGCAACAACAACCAAAGCAGGTTTTTCCCCGCCGGAAAAACAGCTGCCTCTTTCGTCGCGTCTGTGGGATAGTAGCCGACATGTTCTCATACATGCCTCGTACCGGAAGACAGCCAAGTACTGCTCTCTTTAGCACATCGGGCGGCTGCTTGGAGCCTGCAACTTTCTTCCAATTCTGGCGACGAGAGTTCGGCTCTTACACTCGGCATGGCAAAGCTTTCAGCGAAGCGGGGTACGGTAACGCGGCGCCAAGGAATTCGTGCTGACGAGAGACTGATGATGGGATAATGCCCACATACACCTCAGGTGCGCACAGAAAGCTTCGAGATCGGCGAAATGATTCCAAAGCCTCCTTGACAACGGTGTCCTGAACATTCGAGATCCCCGATTTAGACCGCTGCCCCAAAGGGTTAAATGCCGACTGTTGAAGTTTTGCACGTGCGGCCATCCCCTAAACTCCACCCCTGAATCCGCAAGCGACATGTTCCACACCATCACCATCTGCTTGATGCTTCTGATGTTTCATATTATGGACTAGCCTTGAGATTGCAATGCCTCTCATACTACTACGCATGTTGTTGTGATTGCAACAGCTGCTGCTGCTCCTACCACTACTACCACTACCGCTACCACTACCATTACCACTACCCCTACCACTGACCCTGCCACTGCCACTGCCACTACAACTACCACTGCCACAACCACTACGACTACTACGACAACGATGACGACGACTACCATTACTACTGCTGCTACTGTTCTTGTTGCTGTTATTTATTCGCAACTAGCTACTTATTTAGTGCGGATGCCGAGTAGCTGCACTTTGGATGAAGCCTTGCCTCGAAAGTAAGGGGCGACATGCGCAGGGCTTTGCAGGGTTTCGATTCTCACAACTCGCGGCTGGGCACAGCCTGTGAGGGTTTGGAGACGTTGGAGGGCCGACATAACATGTTATACTATAATGTTTTATAATATACTATCATAAAGAATACTATGGCATAATATAAGATAGTGTGAAATAATCACAGCGCCGGGGCTTAGGCTTCAGCACACACACACACACACGCACACGCACAAATCGTGCATCATAGCACCCTTCCTTGGCATACTGGATCCGATCCCACTCGAGCATAAATAACACACACACACAACATGTCAATAAGGCGATGGCTTTTCCTACATCCTCAAAACTCAAAGCCCGCAAAACCCAGACAATCAGAGACTGAGCCGCATCGATTTGGAATAAGACCTTTCCTCGGCAAGCTCCAAGATGGCAACCTTGGTTCGCAATTTGGCCAAAGCACCCAGATAGCTTTTTCTTTCTGGGCTTTCCGTCTGGCTGATTATCTGCTTCTTTTCTGGCCTGCTTATCTCTCAGTCTCCTCAGTCTCCTTTTCGTTCACTGCTTTGACTCCATTCTTCTGTCGAGGCGGTTTTTCTCGATGACTGTTTCTCATACAAACTCGGCCTGAAGGGCAGCAGATACACGCATCGCACAAATAATACTTACACAGAGACAACACACACACACAAAATTTTCGCGGCACTTTGCATTGTATCCAACAGCTCTAGGTCTTGGATTTTAGAGCTTTGTCTCTTTCTGCCGTGACAAGGCTCCTGTGAAGCTTGCTGCGAGCGACTGAATCGATAGTTGCCCGGTGCTACAGCACATAAGGCATACGGGTTGAAGCGCGAATCCCGATTTACAGTTCTGATTACGCTTGCGTGCCGTGGGCATTATCCTCGAGGAAAGCAGCTATGTGCTCGTGTGCTCGGGTATGTTTCCTTCCGCTCACAGATTTTTCAGCCTGAGTCTACATCTCAGTAGGCAAAGGTGACTCTCTTCGTGATCAGAAAGCGCTAAGGGCCCGAGCCGAGATGTTGTATCTGTCCGCGTAATTTAGCCTGAGGCTCTCACAGTGCAAAGCCGCTTTGCTGGGGTTTGACTCGGACTCGAAGTTAAGGCAAGCGGCAGATACATTGACAGCATCATAACGGTCATAAACCTCAGCTGGCAAAATCAACCGAGAACTTCCCGGAAGTAGGCAAAGGCCAGCTAGGTCACCCTGTACATTCATCTCCAGGCCGAGCCCCGACATGTCGTTTTATGTCGCCACTATTCTAGCTTGGCATGACAAGCCTGACCCCTGCAGCGAAGTGCACACTGGAAGCAACCCAAGAAAGGTCCCAGTCGCATGCGCCACGTTTGGGGTGCTCTTTCGTCTGTTGCAATGTCGGAAACAACCTGGCAAAGGGAACCAGCAACCACACTCGTGCAGCAGCAGCAGCAGTGCAGTCCGATTGATGACGCGTTGCCGGAATTGCCGAGTGACATCAGGCTGGCCGTCGACCGATAACTATCTCAAACATGAAAGCTAGGCAGGGGCATCAGACCGGCCAATCACGTAGTTCAGCACTATCATGACGATGAGCAATGCCGCGCCTGAAAGCTCCGAACAGCACCATGCAACCGGACTCATCGAAGCAAAAAACATGGAACGGAGCTCGTGGACTTCATGCCGGGTGCTTGTCCATGCACTCAGTTTCAGCTACCATGATAACGAAGCCTATTTTTCACTCTGCATCCCTAGTGTGTTGTCATGAAAACTGTTCCCGGACAAGACCTCCAGTATCAGGCACCCCGAGTGATAGAACAGTGTTGAAAGCTTGATGTTGAAGGTATTTGCTGCGTTCTGCTTCTGCCATGAAAGCGCGTAAACCGGTAGAGCCGCGCGACAGACACCACATCAAGTTATGATTTTATGACACTATGAAACCCTCATGAAAACCGTTGCGACATGCGGTAAAACCTAACCCTGATTCAAGACTGTCGCAACCTTACAGAACCCTTTGCTGACGCCCGAGCCTATGCCGACCATGGTACCTGTGGAGACTTCCTTGACGGCCGCAGCCTCCTGATCGCAAAAGGCAGCAGCAAGCTGCCCTCCGGCTAAAGTATATACATACATACATACATACATACATACATACATACAGACAGAATATAGTTAATATAGCTAGTGCAGCCAGTAGGGGCCCTAGTAAACAATTAGAAAAATTAGAATGACTTTGACATTCATTATTCCGACCCCTGTAGTCGGCTTCTCAGGATATGCGCGGGTCTCGAATCCCGCATGTGCCATCCGTTGCATGCACTGTATACACCTCCAGCAGCTAAGCCAAGGAACCTGCTTTAGAAACCCCTAGTTTCTATTGGTTTCTCTTGGACATCTTAATATGGGCCTTATTACCTCGTCGATTTTGCGCTTACATAGGGCACCCTCACTTCAGTCCGGGAACAGCCCTCTGGATACACTTCTACTTAGCACCAGTCTACAGCTCATCCGGCCAGAGGGGGCAAATGAGTTTCAGAAAGTGGGGTAGAACATGAGACAACCATCGGGTACTGAGCCCACCCGCCTGAAGCCTTCAGCTCCGAAGGCCTGGAACCTCATTGAGAAGCCTCTGGCTTCTGTTATCTGAAGGAATCTTGATACATCCGTCTTGGGTCCAAGGAAGTCAAGGCTTCCAGTTCAACATGGGCACGTTAACCCTAAACCCTAAACCCTCTTTCGAATCTCGCTGTGCTGAGCCGGTTTTGTCCAGCGACCTGCCTCTCGAATGGAATCTCGCGGCGCTGCATACTTCAGAACGTCGGGTGGCCTGACCAGCCTGAGAGTGAGGGTCTCTTTTTATATTTTATAGGGGTACCTGGTTCTTTGAATGTTTCAAGAGTTCGACGAAGTAGTTTTCGAAACAAATGACCCAGGTCGGGGCTTCAACGTACTTGTGCACAAAAGTGAACGGTTTCGCTGCTTCGGGGATCTCTGCTTGAGCAAGACCTCACGAAAACAAAGGTCACCATAACATGCCTCCAACAAACGTTTCGGCCCAACCTCAGAACCCATGGGGTAGCAGGTAGCATGACCAGTGACCAGAGAGAGGTCTCACCATCCGAAGATAAAGATGCCTACTTGGCCTACCTGCTTGAACGAAGCATCTCGCTGCAAACTGTTGGCCTCGATACTCTGTCCTCATCTTAATGCCGGAAACTGATGTCTGACGTCCCATCAAAGGTCTTCACGCCTGATGGGATCGGTCGTCTCGTTCGCCAATCGCACTGAAACCAGCCTGACCAGAAATGCTCTTGGGCCAAAGCTCGCTTGGCTGCACACCGGCAGTGCGATCATCCTTACATAACGGGAGCCCCCTCTGCTCGGACATAACAAAGGATCCGCTTCCCGGACGGGGCAAAAGCATTCCTGGACTGACTCGTGGTTGGAGGTGTGGCTGTGAACGGCTACGGAGAGCGCAGGGCACTTCGCCATATCTTACGAACAAAATTACGAAAGCCTGCAACATGAACCAAAGCCAACACCCCGCAGCTTCGCGGATTGCCTCTCGGTTTGCAAGAAGCAGCTATCCAAATCAGCGTCGGGATCGAGCTGCCCACCTTCCAGCTCGAGGCCTACATTGTTGCAAGCACCGCTTGGCTGCTGAGCTTTGCAAAATGCTCTTGATGCTGCTGCTCCTTAGTGTTGATTGACTCCTGACCACTGTTGGACTCTGCCGACAAGGCCAGGTTCTTGTCGATGCCCGATCGAAAGCTGCGCACAAGTGCGCCCCTTCCGATCAAAGCATGCACAAACTACGCTACCACAAGTGTCGCAACGTTCTGCCGAGACTTGGCGTTCAACATCGCACTCTCGTCTGCCACCACCCCGTATTTGTATAAGGTCAAGAAGCCAGTAGCCACAAGACATCTGACCCGCGTTTCCAAAGTGCTAATCCGCAACCGTCCGTATGCCTGCGGCATGCAGCTACCATACCACACACAGCCACCAACCCACAAAGGCTTTCAATCCTGCCAGCTCCAAACAACTGCTCTCGGAATGCTGTGACCCATATTGTCAGATGAAAGGGTACTGCTCGAGACCCCGCATCGCACGTCCGCTCTTTCAGCCATTCGACATGCCATGAACTTCATTTCACGAAGTGGCCGCGGCCAGCGCTATGTAAGTTTCAGATGTCATCAAGGATATCAACTTACTGATGGCAACATGGCAATGCAAACAACAAACAAGAAACTGCAAATTGCCAAGTTCTCTGCGAGAGTTCACCGTGTCAAGGTGCCGCCAGGAACACAGTCAAGAGTCAAGAGTCAAAAGTGGCGCAAGCTAGAACACATGTCTTGCGAAGGCCAGGTTGTGATGCCGCAAACCGTGATTCAGACAGAAACACACTCGAAGTTCAGCTCCCAGCCTGCCAGTGTCGCAGAAAGCGGCAGCAGGCAGAGTGCCCGAAGCGGCCGGAGGTGCATCATTGGGCTCGGAGCTTCATGCAGCAGTTCTGCGTTCTGCGGGGCTGGTAACGCTCCGTCCAGCGCTCCGCCCGGATTCTTCGGAGATGCAGGAAGACAAGAGCAGTGAGCAACTTTGTTTTGGAGTTTGGTCTAGACTCTAGACCTCAGCCTCGTTGGATCTCAGGAGATCTTATGCAAAGCTGCACTTTGAGTATATAGCACACAGGTCAGACCGGCACGATGGTGTCTTCAACTTCACAACACAACCTGTCCTAGTCTTGGACACATGGAGAAACCCGGTTCGGTCGAAGGTTGTTCCGGGCTTGAGCCGGGCAACCTCTCCGCCCACAGCAGTCGAGGCAAGGCACGCAGGGAGATTGCTCTGACATTGGAACAAGCATGTAAAAGCATGGGAGCTCCTATGATTGATATGCATAATCAATGTACCTGACAACAACAACTGAATACTAGGGAAGCTCAGGACGACGGCTCGGATGCCATCACAGTACTAGCTATTAGCAAGCAACCGAAGAAAAGCAGCGAGCATACAACAAATCGAAAAATGCTTCCTGTACGACAACAAGTGATACACCAGGGGCAGTACGAAGAAAAGGCGCAAACAAATGCTTCTGCTGCTGCTGCTACTGCTGCAGCTGCTGCTGCTTCTGCTGCTGCTTCTGCTGCTGCTATGCCGCTGCTACCACTACTACTACCACCACTACGACGACGACGGCGACTACACTCCCATGACCACCACCACTAGTGCTAGCACTAGTTGTATTGCTACAATTCTATAATTATGTGTCTAATATTGCCACCACCTCCTACTGCAACCACGTTCGCAAAGACGGCTGATGCCAAACCGCAAATCACCGTTACAAGTGCAACAGGGCCTTTGAACAGCAGTTGCGAAGCCGATTCTGCCAGCATGATGATGAGAAGTACCACGTGTAGTGGTAATCAGCCCAGACACATCCAGGCCGGTGCAGGCTTGAACCCCGAAGAAGTGCACACTGCAAGGGCTTGAAGGGTGTGTGCCTGGAGGTTAAAGCCTGCCAGGGCCAACCCAGCCAGGATCCCGGACACGATGGCCTCGGAGCCAACGAGAGCAACGTAGATTCAACTGCATGGGCTTGATCAGGGCTTCTTTCTCGCATTGGATGGCATCTGTGGCACTCCCTCTCGTGGCCCTGGTGAGAAAATTGGTTGCTGGAGCTTTGGAAAGCTCAATGAATTCCCATTCTGCGGCCCTCTCCTGCCACAGCATTTGTCTTGAAGATCTACCAAGGTTTCTCAAAGGCCGGCGATTTGGTGTCCCGTGCAAGAGTTCACACCCAAACCTAGCAAGGACAGCAATACTTGCTTCGCAAACTCTAGCACGTTATGCAAGGTGAACTTCCCTATGATACCTCGTTCACATGGTCACACTGCGGAAGCACAAGCGTTCCAGCCGACAACTTCCTACAGCAACCAGCCCTGCAAACCACCGCAGACCATCTGGCGCCGTCTTTCCACCGCTTTGCGCGCGACGCAGTCTGGCAGCGCTGCTGGGCCTCGGTGCGAACAACATTGTCAGCCGAGCTTCGCTGATCTGATGCCTTGTTATTTTTCGACGCTAGAGGGAGCTCTGGGTGCATCTCGGGCACATCATGAACAACCAGGTGGATGATGCCTTGACCTTAGATTCCAGGAGGCTCCAAAGGAATTTGAATCGTAGTCTGTCGGCCGAAACGACAAAAACTCGTCGAAGAAAGCAAACAAGCCTTCGGCAAATGCAGCCTCCCTGCTGCCAGAGTGGCTGCAAAGGATTTCGTTTTTCCAATAGCTGCTGGTCGGTACCCAAGCGGCCGGTAGACTTTTTCGAAGGCCTTCGAACGACCAGGCAGCTGCTGCAACTCATCGCAGATATGGACTACCCGGCTTTGATGCAGTGATGCAGACCACTCACTGCGCAGTGACCTCGCCAAAGTCACGCCGCGCCACAAGCTCCAGCGGCTCCGGGGCAGTCAGTGCTGCCACGGTTGCGTGCCTTGGCTTCCACCCATCTACTGGCCAAAGTATGACACAGGGCGTGTGATAGCTAGCTTGTCGCACACACACACCCCTGTCAGAGGTGCTGGTAAAATTGGCGGCAGCAGCGCCAAAGTCTTCCTCGAGCTTGCAATAACTCGATGCCCCGACATCTCTGCACTCCTAGATTGTCACGGCTCGGTCCAAGCTGACTTGTCCCAGTCGACTTCTGGTGAAACGAAGTCCTGCGATCCCCAGGCCACAAGCGACCCATCAGAGATTGCCATGAAGCCATGGCTACAGGCGAGCAAGTGCTGAACCTGAGAGCATTTCGTACCGTTGCCACTATCGCAATGCTTGTAGAGGTCCCAGTGGCCCCAGGTCACGACGGAGCTATCGCTCCGCAGGGCAGCAAAGCCATGGTGCGCAGCCTGGACCTCCACGACATCCTGGAGCTGTTCTTGCACATCGCTGCTGTCACCACCGTAGTCAGGGTCGCCCCAGGTCACGACCGACCCATCCAGGCGCAAAGCGGCAAAAGCACGGCAGGAGCTGTGCAGCTCCTTAACATGTTGCAAAGCTTGTTCTACTGAGCTGCAGTCGCCACCACGGTCGGGATCACCCCAAGTTACCACAGAGCCACCGTGCAAAATAGCCGCGCATGCATAGGGCCCGGCCTTCAAACACTGGACATCTCTCAGCCCTTCTATAGCCTCGCCGCCGTAGTCGGGATCTCCCCAAGCGACAATACCCTGTTTCGATGTTAATGCCGCAAAAGCAAAGCCCGTGGCCTCCACCTGCTCCACACTTGCCAGCCTGTCTCGCACATGCTTGCTGTTGCCACCACGATCTGCATCGCCCCAGGTCACCACAGACCCGCAATCTCGCACTGCTGCGAAAGCATACAAAGTAGCAACAATCTGATGCACACCGACCAGTTCATCTTCAGCAAGCTTACTGCTGCGCACGACTTCAACGTCACCCCAGCAAACAACAGAGCCTGAGTCCAGCAAAGCAGCGAACGCACTCATGGATGGAACGATCTGGCGCACATCCTGCAACCTGGACCGCACACGATCGCTGTCGCCACCATAGTTCCGATGGCCCCAAGTCACGACCGAGCCATCCTCACGCAAGGCCGCGAAAGCGCAGAGCGTGGATTGGATTTGCACGACATCCTGCAGCTGATGCTTGACGTGGCCGCTATCCCCACCGCATTGAACATCACCCCAGGTGAGGACCGAGCCATTCGCGCGCAAGAAAGCAAAGGCACGACCCCCTGCACTCGCCAGCTGCAGCCGCCTGGCGCAGGCCGTCAAAGTCTCGCCATTCTTGATGCCCAAAGCCTGAAGGCTCGAGGCTGCGGGGAGCTCCCCAGAGGCGCCGATCAGCGCACGCAGTCCAATGTTCAGCTCGCGCCCGGCACGCGACTTCAGCTCGGACACGGTGGACTCGAGGCCCACTTCTAAGCAGATACCCCTGCCGCTGAGGAGGCTGATGGTCACAAGGATCGACATTCTCTCAGGTCTGCCGAAGCCCGGGGCTCACGGAGATTTCAAATCAGACTCAACGACACCTCCGAACTAAACTGCACGCAGAAAGCTGCCAGCACCTCGAGGTTTCAGGACCTTCAAAGGGTGCCTGACATCCTAATGCTTGCCAAGGCACTGGTCCGTCAAACGCAAATGTACCTCACCACCTGGAAGATGGATCAGCGGATCACTGGCATGCTTGAAGGCTCAAAGGGGTGCAGAATTGAGCGGCAAAGTGTAAGCTGAAGGTCAACTCTATGCAAGTCACTGAAGGCAAGTGGCAGTCTCGATCAGCACTTAAACGATCAATCGCTGACCACAGCTTGTTGACTGTCCCGCCGCCCACTAGCCTGGCTTCAGAAGGGAGGATGCCCCGCTGAAGAAGTCGCCCAGAACCGTTGAAAGATCCTGCAGAATCAGCATTCACAACTGGGCACGGCCTGTCAAGGAGTCTCTGCGAGCGAAACAGGCACCGTCTTTTTACCAGCGCGGTTCACGTGTGCAACATTGTGCAACCATAGATTTCGTGATTGGCGCGGCAGGTTTCCGAAGCTTGGAGCTCTTTAAGCTCTTCGTAGCTCTTCTTCGTAGCTCAAGGCTGGGTCGTCGAGAAATCTCTGAAGAGTACTTTGAGCCGCTGGATCACTTCCTTTTCATGCTCTGTAGGTCATCGCTTTTCAAGAGCCGCACCAAGGGCAACGCGCCCATTTCTGTTTCTGCATGTTCGGGAGATGCCGGATGCAGTAGTCCAAGCAGGCCATGGGGAAAGAGGTGTGCAGCCAAGTATACTCCCTGGGTCTTGCCATCAAGGTATCCAATATGCAGCACAAGCCCTTGCTGATCATTCACCGCACTGATGGCCCGGGGGTGTGGGGCATGCGTGTCGCTTCTTCCTGGATGTCGTTTGATGAGGTTTCGCGGCACACAGCCAGCGGCGAATGTCACCGTCACTATCAACGCAAGCACGTTTCGATTCTGTCGGTGCCCTGTGAAGAATTCTTTTCCATGATTATCCTGACTGAAAAACCTATGGCACGGCTAGCATGAAATCAGCGATCACCCGGTTAAGGGGGGGGCTCCTGGCTAAGCACAAGCGCTGCACTGAGCCGCCTGGTACATGCGCCGCATCTGTGCAGCATGGCTTTCCGCCATGGGCCCGGCAGCTTCTCGGGACTTCGCCGGCTCTGCCAGGGGAAAGTTGAAAACGACCTCAGCTGGCATCGGCGCTGGGATGCAGTGGGCACATGCGGCTGAAACATCAACTCAGCCACAGAATCGAAGGATGCCGCGCGGAAGCGAGAACCTGGTTAGAACCAGGAATCTTAGCTCAGCGGCTTGCGCCTTGACCTAGTCTACCCGAACGTCGAATTTTCAGGGCCCATGACAGTAATGTAAGGGCCTGAATAATTAGAATAGGGTTTTGGGCTTCACGACACAAGCTAGCCCGGTTTCAACGAAGGTTCAGGGTTGAGGGCTTGAGCCCGGGATTTGGGCTCCTTTTCAGTATAACTATAATCAGGAACACCCAAAATAGTATTGGTAATTTTTCAGGCTCCTATATTATGCCACAAGCCGGCGGCGGCTGGTCTGTTTGCTTTGCAAATCCTAGGACACGGACGACCTTCCAAAGTGGACCTTGATCCGTGCTGCGGCCAAGGCTATAGACTATAGTGCATTGACCCACACAAACGTTAATTACTGGCTGCAGTCGAAATCCCTGTACTACTTCTTAGAACCATCTTCGTCACGAAATCCTGCCCAAGGACGGAGGTCGGCAGCCGCAACAGAATGGTAAACCTGAGCCGTGCTGCGTGCCGTGGCTTGCGTTAGGGGCATGGTTTGCCGCTGCTTGCATGCTACAAGCGTGCTCAACCCCCAACCCACAAAAGCAACAGCGGCAAAGACCAGGACCTGAAAAATGCCCGAAACCCGATATACCCCGGGTTTCCTGTATACCCTAAACCCTTTTGTGCATCCAGGCCTATTGCGACT
>CAJNDV010033663.1:105034-117290 GCA_905221635.1 Symbiodinium sp. CCMP2456 | reverse complement strand
TTTAGGGTTTAGGGTTTACTATTTTTGTGGGGAGTTCCTTTTTTAGTTATAGTATTTTGGGCTCCCGCTTGGCATCGTCGATGACTCTGCATTGCAGGTGTCAAGTCACACACTCGCTATGCCGCAAATCACTGCTACAAAGGACTACAGCAAGTTTCCAGCAGTGAAAACAAAGGCAGTCCAGCAGGTGCTCCAGCCCCTGTTCTGATTTACAGCTATTCTGGTGCTAGGAGGAGGCAGTGATACTGTACACGAGCACGCAACTTCAAGAGTTAAGTACAGTATTATAGTATAATATACCCAGAACCCTAAAGGCCACTTAACTTCTGAGAAGAGAAAGAAGCAAGAAGTCTGCGAGCCGCTTCGTGACCCTTCCCGTCACACACGCCAACGCGCCCAAAGTATGCACGGCACTATAGCAAGAGTACGAGTGCGGGAGGGGGACATGCACAGGACTGGGGGCAAGACGATGTGCACAGCACGATTGCGACATTCTGAAACTTGGAAAAAACCTAAACTGACGAGCCCCGAGCAGACGAGCAGTATGCCCCTGCCGAGCCATTACAAAAGCATACCAACTTCTGCAAGATACTGCGCTGACACTGCTGTCCCTGTCCCGGGCAGATTACAACATTCCGGTCCCAGACAAAGCAGACCGGAAGCAACACAAGGCCTTTGGGGCTGCCGTGGTATTTTCGAGGCATGCAAGTGCCGCAGCGCTGGCGAAAGGACACCGGCGATGTTCCGTTGGTACACAAAGCAGACATCGCAGAGTCCAGAGCTGATCAGCCAGAGAAAGTGGGTGACACTCAGCTGTCTCAGCTTGGTGAACATTGTCTAGTGGTGGCGAGGCTTTACGCGACCCTGTTCGGGAGGCCGGCCTTCTGCAGCTAGACTCTCGACTTGAAGCAAAAGCATTAGGATCAACTCTGCATGCCCATGACCGCGGCCTCCCATACATGGCCTGCAGTGCAATATCCGCAAACGTCTCGATTATTTCAGAGAGCTCGGACTAAAGGAAGGGCTCCTGGGCGCTCCTGTGGCGATCAAACTCGCCAAGCAAAAGCCGATCGGAAGCTAAGACAATGACGGGAAGATGGCTTCAATTTACCGAATTATCCAAACCCAACTCGCCCTACTTTTCAGGGTCATACGAGATTCTGGCTTGTATGATAAGAAGTCCAAGTATGGGAACCCGGTTCTCCCTGCAGCTGCCTTTCCGAAGACTTGCAAGGACGGCTTCATGCCGAGCCTCTGCAAATCCTGGCCTCTCAGTAGCCTTCGAGGGGTGTCCGCGGCCTCGTGACCTGGCAGAACCGAGAACAGCATGCAGGTGGCCGGTTAGTTAATTGAAATTCTGGTTCATGGGCCCATCCAATCTATATAGTCCCACCCCTTCCTGTCCGTCCCTCGACGCAGCTTCATCAAAGCCTCTGGCCTATGGCAAAGCAGCCAATGGCGGAATACGTGTGGTTCGCTATTGACCTTTTCCCCGCGAGCGCTGCCCTCGGCGAAGTCTTCAACCGCATCCCGATCCCGTAGTATTTCCCGGAACCGGACTCCACGAAATTAGCCACGGGCCCTGGCTGAAAATGCTACGCAGCTCAATCAGCTTACTGTCACGGTTATTGTCAGAGTTATCATTATCGGATTCATAAGCCACATTCCATACCCTCCTTTCGCTTAGCCGCTTTGCCTGCGTCGGGGTTGTGCTTTGGCTTGACAACTTTGGAGCTGCGCTTGACCCGGCTTGAAAACTGCAAGTGCGGTCTTCTGCGTGGAGGGCACGACGTCTTCAACGTTGAGCCGGCTGCGATGCACAAAAAACCGGAACTGCACGGCTGCAGCCGCACTTTCGCACATCTGCCGGTCGGAGACTTGGTAGCGGAAAAAACACCTTCGATGGAACCACCAAAGTCTCGGATTCCTCATGACAGGACTGTAGCCCAGAGCTGGCAACCAAGCTCTCGACAAGGAAGGAAAATATGCGGCCTCTAAAACACACCATAATCGAATGGTGCCATCTGCCACAGCATTCTTCTGAGCAGAACCCACGGGCCATCGCGCAGATGTTCAAGAGTTGCAGCAGTGCAAGGATTCCGTTGAGTATCTCGCTGCCGCCTGGTGAATACAGGCACGAATCCTGGCACAACTGCGTGAAACGTTCCCGGCCAGTCCCATTCAGTAAGCAAGCCGAAACCGCTCTGAGAGTTTAGTAGCTGTAGGCAGTCCCAAGCCGCCTAGGCCTGTAGGGCCACTGTAGGGTGGGACTGGCCCTCAGAGGGCGCTTTAGCCCCGACTTGTCCTTGCGGCGAGGGTCACTTTTATCTAGACTCTCGGGACGCTCTCCACCGTTTGCACCTATTGCACCCTTCGCCCCTTTGCGCAGCCAGGGAGCTTGTGTTAAACTTCGCGGACAGGGATAGGGCTGGTTGCGCTTCTCGTCGGTGTTGTGGAACACGTGTGTCTGGCGCTCAGGACGCATCCCCACGTGACCCTTTGTTCGTGTGTGTGCTCGAAGCTCCCAGAAGACAAGGGCCGAAGGGCCTGGCCTTATCTCGTCGAGATCGGGCGGGTTCGACTCGGACATTGATTGCCGACGCCGATCGTCCGTGGCCTTGATGTGCTGGTACCTTTTGGGGGCTCTTACATCCAGATCCACGTTTACCCCGTCCAAGTGTCTACTTGGCATCACACTACTTGGTACTTATGTTGTGCTCGGACTCGGGCGGCTGAACGGACCACTAAACTTTTGTTTTAAGGTCACAGGCGCAATAGCCCTTCACCCTCACAGCTGCATTGAATTCGACGCAACACATGTTGGGTGGTCCCTTCTCGGTACGCCGCAAGATAGCAATTCGAAGCTCTGTAGCTTTGTCAACCAGATGCGCTCGACAGCTGGATGTACGGCGCAGCACAAAAAAGTGGCTCTGAAGGATCACGATGTACCCAAAGCCACTTATAGTCCAGGGCACGTAGAATTCTCAAAAACATGCTGCACGTCCTTGTCGCCTCTCACGGCGCCCAACACCTCTGCGAAAAGGACCTGTCAAGGAGACTGAAAGGATAAAAGCATGGCCGCACAGTAGAAGAATCTGTGGCATCGCGCAATGGGTATTCGCGAGCCTATGGCAGGGCTGGGCGAACCTTACAACAGAAGTTCCACATGTGTGCCGGATGTCGGATGTCGCTTCAGAATAGCTGAAGCCGCGAACCCTTAGTAGCAGAGAAAGGCAAATAGAATATGTGTTTCCAACCCCGCCGGCCTTTCCACCCTCTAATAGCGCCGGCAAGAATTGTAAGAACGAGAATTCGCAAAACAGATAATAGTCAGACCACCCTCGGAGGACACCAGAAGGACACTTGACCCACACGTCTGCCTCCAGCTTCGTCTCAATGCGCCAGATGTCCAAGGCTTTCCTGCATGCTGAGCACTGCTATTTTTTAGCTTCCATGGAAGCGGAAACGTCAAAACATATGTCATGCATATCCGTGAAATGGCCACCCCGAGTCTTAATGAGGATCTCTCATGCAATCTTCCTCTCCGCAGACTGAGCACACATTTCTATTACAATGTACTGCAGAAACTACGATGATATGTATTCGTATGCCTTTTTGTACGAAGCATTCTGTTATCATCGTCAGATAGTAACCTTCTATAATCTTCTATAGCCTTGTGTAATATTTAGCATGCATCACTTACAATAGCAGATAGATGTCGCCTGAATTCAAATTTGCTACCCACCACGGTTGTAATCTCTTCTGCCCAAGCGACGCACCACCCCGGAGCCGCGCTGCTCCTTCGATGAATTCCATCCTCGGACGTTAGCACCATCAGCGCTACTAGTTCGGACAGTCCGTGCATTTCAGTGAGCCACTTTGATGTTTTCTGGATCTATTACACAACTTCAACGTGGAGAAACCTTAAGTCAAGCAATGAATGCCCTCCGTGCTCGAAGGAAAATCTGGAGCCAGGCTTTGCAAGCTACCGCGGCCATGGTTGGACAAGCAACAAGGTGATTTCACCGTCTCCATTATCCAGGAACTCGAAGAGGCTCATCAAATCATGGTACTCCAACCTTGGCCAAAATCTTGCCATACAGAAACCAACGAAGACATGCACCAATATCTCAACCGATTTTATTGGCCATGTCATTCAAGTATGAGAGCTCACTGATGACCGTCGCAGCACAACATCTGGCATGTGCACCAAGGAACTCAAGCTGCCCCATCCAGAACTTGAGCATTGGCGAGTTGACAAGCTTGGCAAACTCCTGGCCGTGCTTGAGGCCAGTTGCGGCACCAAGCTCGAAACAACCGAGTGTGAAAGTCAGAGAGCTTGCGCAAAGTACACGAACTCGCCCACCGCTAGCCATGGTTCCGTATGCTGCTGCAGATGGTGACGATGGCTTCAGCTTGAGGGCTGAATGCACACAAACAGCACGACGACTACGATGACAAGAAGAAGCAGAAGACGAAGAAGAAGAGGCAGAGGCAGGGGAATAACATCAATCCTCCCCATCTTCAGCATCGACACTGTCATCCTCGTCGTCATTATCGTCATCGCCATAACAATCATCACCAGAATTGCCATCATTGTAGAAGAACACAAGAGACACAAGCGTTCTAGCAAGGAAGTACAACAAGCAATGCAATCATGCTTGTTTTCCTTGAACCAATCAAATGTTCGGTTGTACTGTCTTTGGCTTGTCCTTCCCTGACACTTGTTACGCCCATGGGAAACATGGAGACATGCCCGGGGGCGCGTGTTTTCCTAGCTCCCCCCTTCAGGACATGTCCAAGCACTCACTTAAGCCTGTACGGATGGTTGTATGTGCAAAAGTCCACGGCTACTGGAGTTTAAAGCCTAGTTCGCGCAACAAGCGGCAGTCATCAGTACTGATGTGGTTGCATCTCTTATGCTGAATGCAGCTGAGTGAATCTTGTACTAGGATTGCTGGTGGCAGTGGAAGCATGCCAACGCCTTGGGAAAAACCTAAGCCCCGCCCTAATTTGGAAGAGCCCTAAGCCCTAAGCCATAAAGTAGAATCGCTCACGACCACTGGCTTTTCCTGTCAATCACGTAACCGGAATATAAAGTACAACGGATTTTGGCCGTTTTTTGTCGAACTTTTAATGCCTTAAGTATTATACCCGGAATTATTCAGAGGCACACAATGTCGAAATATTTGCAAAATGACCAGAACACGCCCCAAATGCTTGAAAACGCCAAAATGCAGTCGGAGACATTCCAAGCATGCTCCAACATGCACAAAAAGATCCAAAACATGCGAAACCGTATGGAAATGCACGGAAAACATGTGAAAACGTGCCAGACGGGTGGTGATTGGGTCATAGCGACTTGCTTGGGTGTGCGTGCCTGTCTTTGTTGCCGATATTGTCGGATGCTGTGGCACAACGGTGTACCCTCCTGGGTCTGTCTGTGCTTCGCACTGTTTGGGTGAAACGCCAGCAGTTCCCTATTAACCCCAACCCTTCTGGTTTGCCTGTTCGCGATATGGCAATGGCTGTGCTAGTGGTGGTATTGGCTATGGAAATTGATGCCATCTGAGATCCTCTCGTGGATGATGTGTTATCGGTATACATCAGCTTTATCCTTACCGAATCCAGTTTCACACGTCCACACGTGACTTTTACCAGGGCCCTGGTGGCGGCCTTTGCCTTCTCTCTTGCCGGTTTCTCCGTTGCTGTCGGGAACCTCGCCGCTTCCCATGCGGCTCAACACAAGAACCCTTTTGTTCAACCGCCTCCTCCGCAGTCACGGGCTTGTAAACTTGTAGGCGGTATCCCGCGCTCTGTCGCTACTGACGCGACCAGGGCGGTGTTGATCCGCTGCGGCTTTGGCCCCTCACTGACCAGGCCGCTCCGCTACCATGCGAAGCGAAACAAACCACTTTGGCTTGAGTCAACAGGGCTGTGTTCGTGCACTTACTTTTTCTTCTATACTTGGTACACACTACACACGAGAACACAAGTAAGGCTCGAGAAATTTTCGCACAAAGCCCTAGGCCTTCCTAAACCGTGAACGGGCCTCCGAAGAAGTGCATGGGTTGTAATCACAATCTTTGATTGAAGGCGCGATGCTGAATACGCCTTTGGCTCAGCCCAAACTCGGATTTGGATGTCTGGAAGTTGTGGTGCGTTTCACGGTTAGCCAGAGGCGGGATGCCAACAGGTTACCGCGGAACCCAATTGCGACGCAACGACCTCGCTGAGCGCGGCGAAGAAGCAAGCAGCGACAACCTTTTGATCACGGGAAGTACCGAGGTATTCCGAGGTCTCTCTTGTCGTCTGCGTCGCGCAGCTGGGTAAAGCCGTGAACCTGATGTAGTTGGTATAGCAAGAAGGATGTGCGATACCACGAGTCAATGGGCTTGCGAAGAAACCTTCCCCAACGCGTTCTCGTTCTGTTCCACCTTCGTCGGTTGTGAAGGTACGTTGGAAAGAACTTCTCAAGTATCCAGATTCTGATGTTGTAGAAAAGATTGATGACCCAGTCGTGAAGTATCAGAAAGTCGTAAAATACGCTTCTGCCGTGGGCATGCGCAATCTAAAAATTTGGAAGTTGGGAAGCTCGGGATATGGAGTGCTCTACCTGGCGGCTTGGCTCTGGTTTACGCAGGGAGCTAACACAGTGCAGCGGCAGGTCGCTTGCAGGACCTACTCTCAGCGATTCCAAGCTCTACACCAAGTGCGATGGAGTGACAGTGTTAGAGGGCTATGGCCCAGGTAGAGGCTCCAGACTCACCTAGCCACAGACTTGTTTAAACAGCGATCTATGAGCTGAGGCTGTTAGCCAGAAGAACACAAGAGACACAAGCGTTCTGGCAAGGATGTACAACAAGCAATGCAATTACCATTGTTTTCCTTGAGCCAAATGTTCGGCTGTACTGTCTTGGACTTGTCCTAACCTGACAGCTATTACGCCTCTAGGAAACATGCCTGGGGTGCGTGTTTTCTTAGCTATCGTCATCGTCATCCACACCGCAGGCACCATCCACCCTCACACATCTTGTTCGTCATGCTGAATGCCTGAGCACATTGGTATGGGTGACTCAGCGCCCACGCAGAAGCAGAGTGGGGGGTTCGGAACTTCAAGTTCACAGTGCCGCAGCTGCACAAAACACATCTTGCACAAGCAAACGATGGCTCACACGGCCGGGACTTCTCAAAGCTCGGCTGACTGAAAAGAGAACGTCATACTTTGACTTTGGGACTTGGAGCCAGGCCTCCTTGTTGATACTACCGTCGCCAGACGAATCCATACTCCTTAGTCTGGCGCTTATGAAGAGCAGAATGGCTTTCAGCTGTATGGTTGGTTGCTCAAACTTAAATGCTCTCAAAGCCGAGTGGAGGTGACGGTCTTCTGGCGCGAACGACCTCCGTGCTACCTCGCATGGGGAATCCTTCGTCAACATGGTGTTCATTCGACGGGAAAGTCTCTGCCGCCAACAGGGTTCACGGCATTTGCCCATGCATGCCGGTACTGCTGCAAGCTGGATCTCACAGCCTAAACCCCTAAACCTATGACCTGAAACCCCGATCGGTCTGCAGCTGCTGGAATCGTGGCCGTGAGAGTCACAAGTAACTAAAATGCCCTTGCACTCCAACCGTCGTAGTGAAAGACTACACTTCCTTTGTCTACACTTCCTTTGTCTTCGAAGCTCCACGACAAATTACTCGTGCAGAGCCCGAGTGCTGCGGAGCGACTGAAACAGCTTCTTCACCTTCGGAGACAAGTTGCTTGCACGTACAACTTCCAGTTACAAGTATGCATGCACTTGCTCCTACATACAAACAGAGGAGAGGAAGAGAGCCATCATAGTCATCATCGCGATCAGCCCTAATAGGGCTAAATTGGCACATGATGCCGGGCGTGGCGCCCAGCACACGACACCTCCAAACCTGAACACCACAACATGTCACACAACATGTCACACAGAATCTGCGAGACAAGCGGTACATAGGGCACGAGCACTGGACAAACAGTGAGACACAGCAGGAGGCACATGACATAGGGCCTTTGGGATTGAGGAACGAAGCGAACTAAGCAATTATATACTGTGCTCAGTCTTTCCGTAGCCTTTTCAACACTCCTCTGACCATGAGTGGGTGACGATGGGTACCGATCGAGGTAACGATTGGTGAATTACACGTTCGGGCCGGATTGGGTGTGCGAAGGACGTCTCATCTCTCTCCTGCTTGGCAGTGCTCATCTGACGAACAAAGCCCAGCCCTTCACTTTAGCCGGATGTTCGGTTGCCGGGCCACGTAAGGGGATTTTCGCAATGCCCGGTCGGGATTTCATTACCGCAATCATGAAAACGATCAGACCTATATACAAAAGCAAGGAAGCGCACAACAAATTCCAGGAGGACGAGAGAAATATCACCGCTCGAAACACAAGAACCCCACAGGGAAAAACAAGCAGTTAGCACTCGCGATGACCGCAGTGGCGTCCGGCATGGGAAGCACCATTACACTGTGCCACGTCCTAACCACAGACAGCGGCCGCAAAAAGAGTCACTTGGCCAAAGGACGTTGATCTTCATCACCACTACCGGCACGATTATCGTGTCTTGTGAAGTTGCTATGTCTCCTGGCGTGAACTGTCTTCCCCGCCGCCCCCTTCCTCGACAAACCAGCTGTGCAACAAGACCAAGACGATGCACGGGACACAACAAGTGCTTCGGAGAAGTTCGGAAGAACCTGATTGCCATCGGGGCTTCCTGTTCTGTGCTGGACTAGGTCGTGACCGGTACTAATGCCATCACGAGAAAAAAAGCTTAACTGGAGGTCAACTCGTATGAATACAACAGCCATAGAAACGTTGACGATCTGACGACGTGCAGCGGTCGGCTCAGCCACCATGATAGTGACAGTGATTGACAGTGTGAAAAATGAAGAAGGAATAACAACTAACAGCTGCAGATACACTGTTGTAGACACGTTTCTGCACGCGAAAATCACAAGAACTCAGACATTCTCACGTCCCGTAACTCGTCTGCGGGTCTGATCCTGGCAATTCCATTGGCAGGAAGTACCTCAAGGAAGTCTGTCGTTTACGCCGATTTTACGTGCATATACACGTGTCCTCCTCTGCCTTGCTCCTACGGCCCACTTTCCTGGTCCTCCTCCTCTTCATCAACATCATATTCAGCACCCTCTCGAGTTACTCTGGGGCTTGTCACCGTCTCTCTAACTTCGCACCAATGAAGTGAAGTGAAGTGAAGTGAAGTGAAGTGAAGTGAAGTGAAGTGACGTGACGTGACGTGACGTGACGTGACGTGACGTGACGGGACGGGACGGGACGGGACGGGACGGGACGGGACGGGACGTGACGTGACGTGACGTGACGTGACGTGACGTGACGTGACGTGACGTGACGTGACGTGACGTGACGTGACGTGACGTGAAGTGAAGTGAAGTGAAGTGAAGTGAAGTGAAGTGAAGTTGATTATGTTCGCTATGAGGCTGAGATCACCAGCACTACCATCCTCCCACCACGGTCATCGTCACCGCAGCCGCACCGTCACGAGCGTCGCATCGTCACTATCATCCCCGTGGTCTTCCCGATCATCTTGGTCATCATCGCCATCACTGAGTCGTCACCATCGCGATCTTCTTCACAGTCGCCATCATCGTTTGGAACATGCGTTTGGTCCTGTTGCTGGAAGGTCCCTGGTAGGTTGTGAGTGACAGTCCCAGCAGATGCTCCTATCGCATCCCGGTTCAGCCAAAGGCCTTGCGAGTGTAGAGCGCCACGTCGCGCTCCTTCTGCTTGAACGCCAGTTCTTCGTCCGAGCTCGCCGTTTTCATGGTCTGCCTGCATGGGCTTTGCCGTCTCTCGCGAACACTTACGAAGGCTGGCGCCGCACATCCTTGCACAACCACAAGCATTTCATCGCCCGATGAAGACATGAGCAATGCACACTGCAGACGAGTTGCTGCACGAACACCGCATTTACGACCTCGGAACGCCCAGAAACACAAGCGAAAATGAAGAGGGATCAAGACAGGCAGAGAGTACGCGGAGAGAGAGGGAGAGACAGGAGAGAGGCAGAGAGCTGGAGACAACACAAACGGAAAAAGCGGGATTGACACTCCTGAATACACTAGCCAATCCAACGATCAGCAGGCAGCCCCTATTGGAGGGAATTGCTGTGAGACTGATCTTGACAAGCCGCATTGAGAACGGCAAACCCAAGGACCTTAGCTGCAATCAAAACTTGCGTAAGTTCTGTCACGGCAAACTGTCCATGGCGCATTGCAATCTCAACACTTCAGAACTTTGTGGGCTGCTGCGGCCGGTAACTGGGCTGGTTGCTTCCTGGCCAATGGGAACCTGCTGCTTTATGTGGCCTACTCCACATATCCACTTACACGTTGAAACTCATCACGTGCAACAGAGTCCAATAGCAGACGCTGTAAAGCCAGCACAACAGCTGCTTGTTTTGATCATGCATATTGGGACACCCGCACCCGATAGCAGCTGCTGAAACAGAGAGCGCGCTGTGTCCTCAAAATCCTCAACACTCCACTGCTTCGCACTTAGCTCCCCGCACATCGGTAGAGGAGGAAGAAGATGGAAAACCACTCCTGTTGTTAGTTACATGGGTAGTTGTCAAAATTATGGTCCCTGTTGGGGCACCCTAAATAATAGGTGCCGTATTATAATAAGGACCCAAAAAGGGACCATAATTTTGACAACCGCCCACATGGTATTGATGCGAATCAAAGAGGCGAGAGTGCAGGGCATGCATGAACACGCTCAATAATGAAAGAGTTGCTCTTCACGGCAGCAATAGCCAAACCTAAATCAAACACAAGTGGACACTCCTACAGCAAAAGCTGCACAAATTGCCAGGGGTACACTGATGTTCTCCACGAGAACTCTGCAAGCTGGACTCCAGTTAGCGAAGAGGATCTCAAACATGGTGAGGAACCTGAAAAAGTACAGGACTGGCTGTCAGAGCTTCGACGTGAAAGCTACTTTTATAACTATCCACAGTGGCTGCAGCCCTTGATGTTCTCGCCAAGACGAGGACAGCAGGATGTACGGAAACTAACTGGACTTCGATGGGAGGGGTACATGCCTGGGGCAGAGAACAGGATCATTTTTCGGTGCCAAGTAGCGTGCGGGTGAATGTGCCATAGAAGCGGAAGACTTCCTCCTGGCCCCAAGTTCTGAACAGAGGGCTGAGCGGGACTACTGTCACAAGCACGAGATCGTGAGACTGCAAAAGGAACAGGGAGGGGATTTCAAAGTGTGGAGATCGCCACGAAGGTTCCCGAAGATCGCCGTTCTGGCTCTCGTCGCTGATGAACTCTCGACAGAGGGTGCTGGCCACCATTCCTGCACACACGCTGAAGTGTGCCTCTGAAGCACAACTGAGTTTGGCAAATTCGTGTGTGCGCTAGGTCACGCCCACATGGAAACCTGCAGAAAACACCCCCGAGCTCCAGCCACGCACTGCACGAAGGTGAGGAGGCAAAAGCTCCAAAAGAGCCTGTCTGGTGCCGAAGGAGACGAAGGTCACGGTAAAAGTCATGAAGAAGCTTACTTGACCACTCTCGGTCTCTTTTCGCCTAAGACCTGAGACCTAAGAGTTCGCAGAGCATTCGAAACGGATTCTGTATGCTTTGGAAGGAAGCTACACATCTCGGCGCACACGCATGAGGCTTCTCAGCGTCTGTCGGCTTCAGGATGGGTCGAGTTGGAACAAGCGAGAAGCATGTTCGCGCTGGCGCCGATGCATTTGATGAGCAACCTCGGCTGCATGGGCCAGGGATCTCTGCAAGGCCAGCTCTGGTGCAGAGCTGAAAACCCTGCATGATATACAGCTTCGGCAGGAAATACTGCTTCCGAGTGACTGAAGCGATGCGAGCACGCTGTTCATGGTCACCATGCCTGGATCCAGATTTGACTCAGACGAAGCTTGTGACATTGGGCGGAGCGAAACTTCATGCAGTCGCATGCAAGGTGTGTGCATCACATCCCGGCGGACACACCGGCTTCCGGACATGATGTCAGAGTTTCCGACGCTGAAAGATCAAACAAGTCAACGAAAGACATGGTGGTTGAGAAGACTACAAAGCACAATTCAAGGAGGCTTCCAAGAGGTCCGAAAATGGGGCTGAAGATGGGTGCAACAACCCCACACTAAATTCCAAGGCGACCTACAGCCACCGGGAATCACGCCAAGTGGAAGAATCAGTGTAGCCCATCTCCGCG
>CAJNDV010033663.1:35475-102799 GCA_905221635.1 Symbiodinium sp. CCMP2456 | reverse complement strand
CATCATGGTCAGTGGCCGTATTGTCACCCTGGGAAGGGACTGCCGACAGCTCATCCACGGTGCAGCGGCGAATCACTTGGTAGTGGGCGTCGCCAGGGTTTAGGGTTTAGGGTCAGCTTATGTCGGCTTATGTTTAAGGGCTCAGGGTCTTTCGACCGTCGGCCTCATACGGGCACTGACTCGAGCATGTAGTTGAGTCACCCACAACATGTCCGTACTGAAGGGTCCAGCATCGTAGGATCTGGTAGACTCTCGAGTCAGACCCAATCCCGATAAGCTGGTAAAGAACAAGTAAAGATCAATGGTCAGGAAGAGAAGGCACTTGCCCTGACCTAAACCCTATACCCGAAAGCCCTCTCTCCTAAAACCCTAGCTCGTGCTGGGCCCATGTTGGAGCTCTGAGCTCTCGGTGGTCCCCCAAGCGTTCGGCCTAGGGCTTGCCGTACCCCTCCTATTGCCTTATTTGCGACACTCATTTCTCAGATGAGGCAGGACAGCAGACGTAGCTTCACCGGGTTTTGCTTCAAGCTGATTCCTGGAGCTCATTTGGGTCGGAGGCACCCTGAAACTTGTAGTTCCCAGGCCATCCAGAGCACGTTGAGACCTTGGAGTCTCAAGGCCGTCGTGCTGAATTTAAGGACTGCTCATGGACACACACGAAGGTGGTCTGACAACCGGTTCACCGCGTAGCTACAGAAATCCGCAGTCCATGCAGGCTGGAAATAAGAGATCAAGTGAAGCTCAGAAAATGAAGTGTCAAGGTTTCAACGCACCGCAAACCCAAGCCCATACAGCTGCAAAACGCGCCAAGTGTCACAGCAGTCCTGCAACGCACATCCTTGGCTCTCGTATCATTGAAGCATAGTGTCAGAATCCTACGCAAACAAATTCAAAAACGTGATGCCTTCCTTGGTCGGCCTCTCCTTTAAAAGGCTTGCTAGTCCCAAGGGTCTCGTAACGCGCCGACTGCAAGAAGGCCTGACAGGAGGCAAAGAGAATGGAGCCAGCGGAGCTCGGGAGCTAACAGGGAGTCTTCGGACGTCTCCAAATCGCCCGGCGCCTTCAAGCGCTTCCACTTGGACTTGCGCTGCTCCTCCGAAGTGTACTCCTGGAAGAAGTTGAAGCAATGAGCTATTAGCAGCTAGAAGGAATTGTTCACGATCCTTGCGGGACGAGGTTGGAGCGAATGCAAGACAAACACGCCAACAAAGCCTTTCGGTGGACATCTTGCGACTTGCCGAGAAGCCGCTGCCAGACTTGCCCTTCGTCTTCCACTGTCTCACTTGAAAATCGAAGTCCGACTTCTGTGCTTCTTGCACAGGCCTCTGTTGTCTAGACACCAACGAAAGGGTCAAAGGCTTCCTCCGAGTGATCTCCACTGAGTAGGTTTCGAAGATCCGGCGCCCGATTCTCCTGTCACAATCGCTTGGTTTGGGGACTCTGCTTGTTAAGGTCTTAAGTACGGCCGGGTTCTCTGGGACTTGCCGGAGCGTAGGGAAGCAGCTGGGTGCCCCTATACAGGCCCGAATTCGTGGGATGCTGAGTAGATTAGACGGACCCCCTATATAAACCCACGGCGATTCTTTATGATCCCATGAAACGAGCCCCAACAGTCCATCTCGTCATCCGGCTCGTTCAAGCTGTTCATAAACTGGTCATGCAGTTCTTTGTCGAAGAACTCGCTGCCTGCACGACCAGCAAGAAGGAACTTTGGAGTCTCTCGAAGTTCAGCAGATTGCATTACATTATACTATAGTATAGTGTAGTATATTATATCATGCTGTATTATACTAGAGGATACCATGTTATACTATATTTCATATCCAGGTATGTTACAATTCATTGGCAGCTTGCTGCCAGAGCTGGCACAGGTTTGAACTTCCCAGCTTCGGATCTTCGACATTTTGCTCGTGTTGAGCTTTCATTTGTGGGAATTGGCCCGAAAACGACTATACTCGCTGTAGACCATAATTCCTTGTTGCTGCACACCTGCAAATCGCGTGGCATCTACTCGGCCATGCTAGCACATGATTTTATCTTTTCCCCCCTTTCACACCTGATCTGGCTGGCGGCGTGCCCACCAACGAATCATTGCAAATCTAGAATCTAGTTATCTCAGAATAGTTCTTGAACTTTTCACGGCTCCCTGCTTCAAACAGGCCTACTTGCAAACTATATATGCATGTTGAAAGCTCGGCGTAGTTTTGCGACAGGAAATCAATGATGACACGCCAATCCGAAAACCTGCAAAAGGAACGAAGACTACACCCGAATTCTAACGTCTGTGGAGTGATGGCGCGTTAACATTACACGCACACCCGCCCTCTGCACAGAAATGTGGTGATTCCAACAGAACAACCCAAGAACCAAGACTACCCGAAATGATCCCACATGCAACCGGCAAGGGAAGAACAGCACCGACATGTTTCCTGCGCTGATGTTTCAGGCAGCTCATATCCCATACAAAAAGTACAGGTCTGAGTGCACGTCTGGTCGCGGATCCCGCTTCGACGAGACATCACGAGAGTTCCGTGAGCACTCCTTCATATGCTTGATGAGTCCCAGAACGAACTCGCCGTGAGTGGGTTACCCACCTCTGCCCCCGACGAAGCACAAAGAGGGCCGAGGCGGCCTTCGCCTGCATGCCTCCGGAAACAGCAAGTGGAGATGTTGTTCGAGAACGGCAAATAATCCACGAGAGATTCAGTCTTGCGGTTGTACCTCACCGCAGCACTGAGACTTCTCATTTTCCTGGCCCCCTTCCTGCACCTCGACCTTGTGGCAATCGATACAGGGACCAACCGCTCACAGGAACAGGGATGCCGCAAGCTTGGTGCGAAGTGCGACTGTGAGGAGTGGCCCCGCGGCGAATGCTGTGGGGCAAAAGAAGAAAACATGGGAGCTCAAGAAATTTCGTGAGGAGTGCGATTGTCCCGACTGGGCGACATGCTGTGAGGAGGGCCTGACTTGCAGCTACGAGAGCTCAGCTTGTGGGGCTGATAAGGTGTGCAAGATCAAAATGGGGGGGGGGGGGGGGGTGATTGCGAAGAGCAGTTGTTCGGGACACCATGCGCGAGATATGTACACGAGCCCCGGAGGACATGCGGAGCGCCACCACAAACACCAAGAATCGGCAGGACACCATGGCGGCAGTGTAGTTCGCATACAAGTGACTAGCGACTGGCGACTGAATCAAGCCTTGAGCCGAGCCGTAGCCGTAGCCTTGGTTTGGGCCATTCAAAGAGCCAACAGCAAGAAAACGGATACAAATTTGCCACAAGCCAAACAAAAGAGCGGGTCCTCTACGGAGGACAGGAACTCAAGTTGCAGCTCCAAAACCAAACGTTGAATTCAGCCAGAAGTGCCATGGAAGCTCCCAAGCTGTGCCCGGTGATCCGAAGCCTCTGGACATGAAGCGCTGAAGCGCTACGCGAGAGACCCGGAAAGTCACAAAAGACGGAGGAGTCTTTTCGACTCCTGACACCCTCAAGACCGACCGCGAAGGTCATCGTTGTCTTCAGCCCGTGGCTGGCAAGTGGGGCACTTTATCTCCAACACTTATGCCAAGGATCACCTGGAAATCAGGTGGGTCAAGTGCTCCGTAGAAACTGGCCATTCGCACGTTGGTGATTCCTGTCTACATGAGCATCGTGAAGCCGAAGCATGCTTGCAAACGGTCTAATTCGGCCGGGCACGGGCTTCTTTGTAGCTTGTAGCTTATTCACATTCATGCCCTGGTTCCCCGTTTTCGCTCGTTGCAGTGGGCAACTTTCGCAGGCCTTAGGCAGCTCCCTGCCTTGGTCCAGCATGGCGGGGATGGCGCTCTTCCTCGTCTTCTTGGCTTTGTCTCCTGCGCGGTCTTTACTTCCAAGGCTTTCAAGCATTTTTACTCGCGAACTGTGACTCGAACCGACATACTGCAGATCAGTCTTCCGGCTGACTGTTGGCGACGTTCAGTGAGCCCTCGGCTCTGTTCAGCTATGGGCCTACGGCGTCCGTTCCCGGGTGGCCTGCAGCTTGTGAAGCTTGCGAGACTGCGCTCGCCTCACTCTTGCCCGACGCCTGCCAAGGAACAAAGCCCATCGCCGAAGTTCAACCTAATTACAACTTCTTGCTGAATACCGCTCAGCACAGGGATGGAGGTTGACTCAAGTCCCGAAGACTTGAAACACACAGGCAAGATGAATCGGATGTTACTGGCAGTTGGGAGTCTTGCTGCTGTGCCTCCCCCCCGTCCTTCTTTCACTGTCTCGAATCCCAGCCTCCATATATCTTGATCGAGCAGACCTACTATCCTTGCTCCTTGAAGGTATACTGCCTAAAAGGATCTCTACGAGTAGCTTGACAAGTGCCGGCCCTACGCAGCCAGGCTCCAACCTTCCAGAAAACTCCTACTAAGTATCAGTCACATCACTGGGTGTGCGAGAAACAGGAGCTTCTGAAAAGAAGGTCCCTTATTTTGGGGTCCTTATAATAAGGATCCTACTATTTAGGGTACTATATTAAGGTCCCCTCTTTTCGGAAACCCCCAAACGGGTTGGTTTCCCAAGCCTTGCCTCAGAGGCCTCGGAACATCCCGTCGGACTGTGGACCTCCTTGGCGATTCTCCTCAGAGCTCTTCACACGTCTGGCTCGTCCATATTAAAGGGGTTTGTGGCCCCTGAGGCACGAAGCTACGCAAGCCAAAACAGCCTCGGCACTTGGAGGAGCAGGAGCTTTTGCGAGGTTTCAGGGGTTTTGAACACATCCACCACGACAGTGCGGGCCGATTCAGCCACTTCCAAACAGCGGTGCAGCAACCCTCCTTCGCAGGCAGGTATCGCCTGCTTCATGTCAACATGCCAGCAACGTTACGGTTATCTAAGACAAGCAGAACTTTACAGGCATTCACAAGGTCTCAAAATGTCTCATCACCCTCCCGTTGCTCATCCTTAGGGGACTTAGTATGCCAGGTTAAGAAATACCTTAACTGGGGTTGCAAGTCGCTCCTGCAATAGATGCTGTGTCTTTCCCTAGTTCAGAAGTCTGCTCCATCAAGTGGCCCTAACTCATCTTCGAGTCTCTTCTCGCAGGTCACAGGATGACTCCAAAGGCTGTCGCGACCTCTATGGCTACGGTCAAACTCGATTAGGTAGCTTCTGACAATGGTAACCACTGCTTGGCTACTGTGTCCGTCGCAAGAAACTAGATGCATGGCGAGACACACAGCATTACTCGAGGGTCGCCTCTTGTTGTTCCCGACAACGGAATTGCCAGGAAGGTCCCTGGACAGCAACATTGGTAATGTTTCGATCGGAAATTCGACTCTTCGCGTGGCCTCTAAGCTGCGCCTAGCTCTGAGAGTCACATTCGACGGGGCTAGCCGACAACAAGTATCATCGATGAGGGCGAGATGAACGATGTAGCAGGATGCCCATCCAGAAAAGTGCTCCAATTGACCAGCCGGTCCGATAAGGAAGCGGAAGTGACGGATGTGAGCAAGACATAGCTAGTCGGTCAGCTGTCCAGCTAACGCTGACTGCATTGACGACATCGACCATAGACGACTACAGTAACTATAGTATGGATCCTACTTTCTGCGCTAGAAAACCATAAACCGCCATAAACTGGCTGCTGAAGCCCGACAACACAACTTCGACGCAAGTAGCTAAAAGAGTACACTTTGCTGGGCACCACATTTACCATGGTACTGGTTTACCATTCGACTTTCCCTTTCTCGCATGTGTTGCTCCTCAGCACGGCCACACTCACCGCATGAAAGCATCAGAAAACAACGGAGGTAATAGTGTGGACAAACTGACATTTCCACGTTGCACTCTTTCCGAGGCCAGCGATATGCGAGGTCCGTTCAGCTCTCAGTCCGGGGGAAACTTGCGTACAGCTGCTTGTTGGTGCAAGAGCAGGTCGCTCCTAATTCATGTTTTCCACCTGAACCTTCAGACTTCCTGAATGTAGCTTCCCTGTTCTCTGACCTTGGTGGCTGTTGGCTTGTGACTTGCGGTCTCTGGTTTTCTGAAATAGGGCGGCTTGCTTTGCTGACTCAATGTGCACTGACCTCGACTTGCTGACACAAGCTCGTCGCCTGGTTTTGTTTTGCATCTGCTTTGCAGCGACTCAACCAGGACGGAAACAAGGGCCTGGTTAAAGCGGAAAGCTTTAACGTTTAAATGCCCCGGCGGCCGATTAAAGCCCAAAGCCGCTTAAATTCAAGCACCCCGGCCCAATGAAACCCCAAGGCTGTTTAACCGCCCGCCCTGGATTCAGGGCAGCCTCGGCCCTAGCTGTGCGAGCTCGGTAAGGTGCTGCTTGAGGAGCTGGTCTAGGAGTGCAACAAACCTCGAAATCTTCCGTGGCAAGGCTTCGGCGTTAGGGCCTAAAGGACAGGACATGGAAAGTTTCAGCAACGATCATCATCATGCTACTACCGTCGCTACAGGTAAGAGCAACAACACCGCTGAGCCTCCACGCCTAGGGCACTGCTGAGACATGTCTCTGTTTGCCTGTTAACTGCGCCAGGACGCGGCTGTGATGCGTCACCTCTCATCTGGCCCATTTGGGCGATTGTTGGAGGCCTGGCGGTTCACTCACTTCAGATTGGGGCGGAAGGAACCCGCGACTCGAGTTTCGCTTGCCTGCGCAACTCTGTGGAATCTCTCCCGGCGACCGCAAGAAAGCCCCCCACTGCCCAAGGGCCTTTCGATCCAACAAGCTTCATGATCGCGCTTGGGGACAGGGGGCCTCGGCCATCCGTCGGCAAGTTTCCCAAGCAGAAAGAAGTTCTAAGCGCGCACGAAAGCCACCGGCCTGAATTCAGCAAAGGGGCTGCCGACTTCTCACATTCTTCAAATGGAGGTCGAGCATGTTGCGGGAGTTGGCTGTGCCAGCCAAAATGCTGGGCCAAGTTCTACGAGCTGGCGCGATCTCCTATCTCCTGATACTTGGCAGGGCAATCCGTGAATTAACAACTTTAGTCTGAAATTGGACTGCAAGACTTACCACCATGCAAGTGCCAGTGTCATGCTTGCTCTTCATTGCTGTTTGCTTGCTTGTGTCCACCGATTCTGAGCTGCCGTGGCAGCGGACATCACCCTGCAAGTGATACACTTGGCTGTGCAACCTTGCAGACACGGTGTGCAACAAACCCTTCGTCCCTAGCGAGCAGGTCGACGTCACATTTGGCAATCAAGGCAACAACAAAAACCAGCACCCTCCGTTGGCCCTCTTGCCCACTCCGGTCCCCCACCTCGATCTGCCGTTGCATCAACAGCATGTCCTTGGTAGGTTTTGTGGCGGATGCCCTTTGCAACTCTTCCTCCACGCCATGGCCCCAACATGCAGGAGTTGCAAAGTGTTCTCCTCGAAACTGAGCTAGGCTCGCGTGACCAGCAACTGAAGACACCAACTAAAGAGCTTCTCTCCAAATTTCGATAGGACGAGAATGACTCGATTAGCCCGGAGGCCAGCCAAGGAAACCCTACTCATCTCCTTAGCCGAGGTGCAACCTCCTTGGGTAGAGCTCCCCGTCCCAGCTGCGACAGGTCCTTAGATAGAGCTTAATGGAAGGACTCGCCCAGACTACCACGGAGCCACATGCAAGGACACTACACCACCACCACAGCGACAAATCGCGCTTCCACGAACACGATCTCAGAAATATTGCCTGCAAAGAGCCATGGTGTTGCGCTGGGTGTTCGCCAAGCTGAAGCCGACCCTGAGCATGGAAAGTCGGGATTCTACCTGACTTCGACAGTCGCTGCATGGCCAGAGAAGGCGCCTCTTCTGCTCCCAGTCATAGACGGTGTAGTATCCTGCGAGAAGAGAGAGGACAAAAGACTCGAAGACGAAGACGACTAACAAAAACAATAATAAACAAAAATGATAATAAACAATAGTAAAACATTAATACATAATAATAACAATTAATATCAATAAATAATAGCAATCATAGTAATGATAATAATCGTACAAATAATAACAAGAATAAGGAGGAAATTGAAGGCGAGTGGCTGTGGAGCACCGGCTCGCCGAGGATGAAGAGCTTCGGGCCCAGAGGTGCCGGAAGGTTCACCTCGGATCCAAGGGTTTAGGGTTTAGGGGTTTAGGGGTTTAGGGGTTTAGGGGTTTAGGGGTTTAGAGTGTAGGGTTTAGGGTTTAGGGGTTTAGAGTTTAGGGTTTAGGGTTTAGAGTTTAGGGTGGTAAACAACCCAAAGAGTGATGGTAAAATAGCAACACCAAGAGTACCAGTGGTGAGCCTGGTAATAAATAACAAGAACCATGATACGGATACGGATAATGATAGTAATCATCATCACCATACTGGGTGAGAAAGTCGAGGGCCTGATTGTAGCTCAGCTCTCGCCAAGCCACGGCCATGACCCGCGGGCTGCAGTTGCGCTTCACTGGGCCCTGTGGACTCACCGCACACTGCCCGCAACTTTTGCAAGTCAACACAGTCTATGAGTCTATCCTTTCGGCACGGAGGAATTGGACGCTTCTTCAACTCTGCTCCTCCGGAACCCGCGTCGATCTCATCAGAAACATGAAACAGCCTTTTCCTCTCTCACACTCTGAACTCGGTCCTACACAGACGAGCCAAAGCCCATGTCAAATCCCTTTGACCAGGGTGTGGTGAATGTTGCTGGAGGAGACAGCCCTCAGGCCTCGTCCTCCTTGGCTGCCTCCTCCTTGCCCTTCTCTTTGGCGTCGTCCTTGTCCGCCTTATCCTCTTGCTTCGTCTCATCCTTGGCCACGTCCTTGCCCTCTTCCTCGGTGTCCTGCACGCGAGGAATGCAAAGTTCGGCTGTATGATCACAGATCTGACCATATGCTCCGAACACCTTGCACACCAGAGTCTCAAGACAAGTGTTCTGTGCTCTGCCTTCGCTTCTGATGCGGCCGCGGCTGCATCTTGCGAGCCAGGTTGCCCAGTGCCTTCCTTGGCTTCCTCCTGCGGCTGAGAGACTCATCCCGAAGGGCTCTGAAGACGTCAAAACACATGCCAGCAGAGCAGGCTCTCGCGCACCTCATTGAGCCCTCGTCGCGCTGTCTCAACGGCCAGTGCACTCCAAACTAGAAATCTGGAGGCCTCGACTGGTGCTAGGAGCTTTGCTACTAAAAAGACCTAGGAGCAGCTTTGTGAAGGTCTCCTTGTCGGCGCCCTCACCGGAAGCTTCGGAGTTCTCTGCAGGCCTGGCTTCAGCACACGAGGGGAAGCATCCAGCTTCTCAGAGAATCCCAGAGACTACGGTGCTGCGGAGAAGTGTTCGGGTTTTTTCGACGCGGCTTCACAAAGGCCTTCGTGTACTCATCTGCAGTTGGCCTGCACTTATCTAAGCTACTGCAAGCAAGTATTTTTAACGACAGTTTCATGCTTCGTGTTGCCACGCTGCTTGCAAAATGTACCTCCCACACTTCCCAAACTTCGAGCCTCGTTGCCTCGCCGTCCTGCAGTTCACGGAGTGCAAATGGAATCCAACACATCCCCCAAAGGCGCCGCTTCGCATGGACCACGACTGAAACGACCGCTACGAAGGACCGCCTTTCATCTCAAGGCTTCTGAATTTCTGAGTGTTACTCGCCCCAAGACCCAACAGCTTCGCTCTGATCGCACGTCTGCTGTCACCCTCAAGATCCGATCAAAAGCCTTTGGGACCTTTTGACTGGCGCCCTCTGTGACCCTACTTCTCTCCTCGACGGTCTCAGCGAGCGATCTGCAGTGGATCACTAGGTTCAGGCCCCACTGCTGGCTGTTCCCATCGATCCTGACCGAAGAGGCACATGCCATCGGGGGGGATTGGTGGCGGCAAGAGTTCTTGTTCGGTCTCCCCCCTTACCACCAGCCTCTTGACACAGATCTTCTCCTGCTTGGCGGATACCTCAAAGCGATCCGGAAACTGGTCCTGGCTCAGGTTGGTCACGACTCTGTTACCCCAAGCATGCACCAATGCCAGCTGGCACCGTCCAGTAGCACTTGAAGTCACCCATTGCCCCGGTTGTGTTGCGCCGGGCCTTTCGCCGGTTGGCTGCATCCACGTCACAAGTCACAGGAACGGGAGGCCTCGGGCTTTTGGAGAGATGCAGCTCTGAACTACGCAGACCTACGAGATCCACCCGTTGCGCAGTCTTCAGCATCCCCCTGCGCAGCTACGTCTCGCACAGCTGCCTCAAGATGCTGTCCAATCTGTCTGGGACCGGTGCTGGATGCATTTCTCGGGCTGCTCACCAAAGTGGCTGCCAATCACCAGCTCCTGTCACTATACATCGTCACATAGTTTGTGCTGGAAAAGGGCTCGCAATGGCTCGCATCGCTGCAGAGCTTTGGCTTCCAGAAACGCCTGAAACTCATTCGCCCCCCCCCCCCCCCCCCGGTCCCTTTTTCCACAAGGCCCCGGACCCCGCCTCCATGCCCTCTAGGGCTGGGTGGACCACCTCCTTGCATCGAAGGACGAGGTCAGCCTCTGATCAGATTCGAGCTGGAGACTTTCTCAAAATTATTGATTCTATTCAGCATTCCTCCATAAACTAGATGAAGCATCGTGGAGCTTCGGGTCCTCTGCAGCCCTCGATTTCTGAAACTCCTAAGTCAAGGAGGACGGGTCGTCATCCAGGGCCTCCGGAGTTGCTACATGTGCAGCCGTGCTTCATGCAACCTTCTGAAGCTCCAAACCTTCGATTCCTGCCGGCCTCGTCGATCTCACTCGGGTTGTTGCGTGGGGTTACACAGATCTGGTTGTCCTTCTTGCGGACCCGGAACCTCGTCAGCGCAGGCTTACGAAGACTTGTCTGGACCTATCGAGAAGCATCGTGGAACATCGATAGCTGGAACATGCCGAAGCCAAGGGATTTGTTGAGGTGGCTCTAGTAGAGGCGGCACCTGCCAGCCAGAAACCCTGCCAAGACTCCCGAGAGTGGGTCACTGAATGAGACTCCGTCTGAGAGTTTTTGTCTTAATTGCTGAATTGCTGGCTGCAGTGTGCCACTACCAAAATAGCAGCAAGAACCTTTTTTGAACAGAAGATGATGCTTTAGATGGCGATCGCATGATTTACTCCCTGCACGGGTACCGTCATGGATCTGTACCTTGTTTAACCCGGCTGAACCAGGTCGCAACGGTGGACTTGAGCCAAGCAGCTGCTCGGTGTCCTCGCATTTCACCTCCCAGAAAGGAGTGTCAACCCTACAAACGATACCGTCACGCCCTTGTGACATGATGTGATGGGCGGGTCGAAATGGGCCGATTGGAGCTCGAGCACACACACACACATAAACACGCTTGCGCGAAACAGCAAAAACAGGAACACGAACCAACGAACCTGCGAGCGAGCGAACGAGAGAATGTGACAGTTTACCATGTACTTTCACATGCGAAGGCTGTCGAAAGTCTGCCCCCTGGCCTCGGCAAAAGGCTGCACACACTTCTCGGTGCCGTCTTGCCGACCAATGTAGATCGCCTCCACGCCTTCAACGCAGGGCTCGGCTGGTTTCGTGCAGGCTTTCTTCTGAAGGTCTCAAGTGCATCATGGGGGCATATGTGGCTGGCATCATTCGTGCCTTTCAAGTTGGGGCTAACCTTTTTTCGATGTCATTCCCCCGACCAAAGTAAGGAGAAGCAAGCGGATATTCGGCGCCCTCTGAGCCGGCCTTTCTGCTTGGGCCCTTCCAGGCCAGCTGTGTGGGGATTCGGGCACAGGAACTCCAGGTCCAAACCTCGGAGACTCTCTTTCCCCGGGTTTAGGGTTTAGGGAGAAGATCTAACGTCATGTACTAGAAAAAGAATATGATATGATATGATATACACAAACACATACATATACATACATAGACTACATAGACCCTTTCGATATATACACACAGGTATATTTATCTAATTAACTGATTTCTTTGGCGGGGATGTCGCTGGGTTTGTTGGGCGGCAACGGACGCATCGGCCCGAACTTTTATGGGCTCTATTTCTCACGGACCAGTCTAGATACGTCTTAAATGGTTCCAGGCAAGCGAATGCCCACTGGGTCCCTAACTTCAGCACCCTTTTCCCGTGAGTTTTCTACAGTGGCAGTTGCATGCGATGCTCAGCTTTGTTCAGTAACAGCTCTGACGTTCGCGAGGCGGAAGAGCGAGTGTTGGTAAAAGTCTAACTAACTGATGAATGTCGGAGACATACATATCTATGGGAACTCATCTACAGGTACAGGGACAGGGGAGAGTCATGCTGGGGATACTAGCGGCTAGCATCAACATACCGGTAAACTAATACAGACCGCGCTTCACAGATAATGAATGCTTGCCCCGGCCAGGGCACCCCAAGATCCCGGTTGATCCACACGTTCGACGCAGATCTCCTCGCCTGCAAACATTCCAGTTTGGCTTCCAAGATTCAAGTTAGGGGTCCGTCATCTTCGGCAGCCGGCCTTTAGCCGAGACTGTGAACTTGTCAGTGTAGATGTCACTGCGCTTGTTGGCGGCCTGGGGTGGTCGAGAAATACCTAGCCGAACGAGCAGGACAAAACCATAATAGTAGCATCGTGGAGGTGGCAGTGTTGCTGTGGCTGGCGTCGTACTGGTACCTCTCCTGGCAGTGCTGACATTAGCACCGGTACTCGTATGTCGAGTAGAAGCCGAGGACATCGTCGTGATAGTAACAGACCGTTGCCGCCCATGCTCAATAACATTGGCTTTAGCCCGTAGCACTCGTCGTCATCATCCTTATCGTGGTGGCGATTCTGGTGCTGGTGCTGGTGCTGGTGNNTGCTGCTGGTGGTGCTGCTGGTGGTGGTGGTGGTGGCGGTGGCGGCGGTGATCGTTGCCATCACCGCCTCCGTCGTCGCACTGATCGTCGTTGCAGGAGTAGTGGCACAATCGTAGGACGAACGTCTCGACACAATATGAGAAGAGCCATGTAGGTGTCAGAAGGCCATCATCAGAGTGAGCGTCGTCTTCTTGCTTTCCGGGCTTAGAGATGCGGCATTGCAGTGACCTCACACTCCGTTTTTGCAGGACAAGGCGCATCCGGATGGCACTTCACTGCGTGAACCGGCCTGCCCAACTGGTTGCACACGTCATAAAGGCGAGTTCTTGCGGCCGTTTTGATCTTTTTGTGTCTGCATTCCTGGCTGCGGCTTTGGGAACTGTTCCTGAAACTGTCACTTCCGTGTAGATAAGACATCGCAACCCCCGCCCCCAGTACAGCATAGACCGCTGTTTTCGGCTTTTGGTTGTTGAGGCTGTCTGTATGGTGGTGACTCCGTCAAGAAAAGCCATGACATCAAGATTGCAAGTAGCCGGTCTGGAATGTTGCTGCTTAGGGTGACCTTGGCTGTCCCTGAAAAACAGAACAACACCAGAGCAGCAGTACTGGACCAACAACAGGTAATAAGTAATATTCTTCTTATGCTCACGGCAGATGCACATTGAAACAAGTTTTGCGATGCTGAAAACACTCATGATCAAAATTAGCTCACCGGTACTCCGCAAAACTGTTTGCTACATCAACTCACGCGGCAGATTGCCCTTCGTGGTTCGGCCTGCTTCGAGGTCTCTTGCAATGCACTGCTATTCAAGACCTTACCACAACACAGCTGGCTCTTGTGGGCTGTGCTCCCCTCTCCTCGGGGACCTCTTGTTCTATACTACTAATCTTTAGCACTGCCGATGTGTTGATGGTGAAGGATACCACAGCCGCTGCCGCTCCTTTGCTTCTGCAGTGGCATTGGTGCTAGCAACAGGGCTGTACTCTGCTAGACTCTAGACCTGAATTTAAGTGCCGCTGGTTTGCTTCGTTTCCTTTCTGGTAATGTCCTGATTTTGCCTTCGCTACTTTCAGCGCCGGCCTTTTTACAGTGCTGTTGGCAGCTGGGGCAATTGTGCTTCTGTCGTACTCCTAGGCTCTCGATAACCAGATATTGCATTTCAGTTTCACAAGCTTGGGGGGGCCCTGCCTGATACACTTCGTCGAACCTGCCGTGTTGTTCTTGTTCGGCCCAATGTGGACGAGGTGGTAGCCGGGTCGCAGGGCTGCTTTGGCCTGGACGGTCTTTGAGTAAGAGCCCTTCCCTGTCTGGTAAGGCAAGGGTCGACGTCTCTTCTGCATCGGGTCCCAGAGAGTCAAACACTTCCTTCTCCCTCTCCCTCTCGCCCTCCCTCCCTCTCGGTTTCTCAGAACCTATGCACTACCTGCTATACTGCAGAGCCAACAGACCCACCAGAGGCAAACAGCTGTCAACGATTGCAGTGCTCCAGAATGTGCCCAGCACCGTCGGTACGCCGGTGTATCGCACAGGGCAAAGTCTACACCACACCGAGGCATCATACACAGGTAACCAGATGCTCGAAGTTGGGCTGGAAGTCTGCGTGTTTTGGCTGAATTTGGGCTCTTCACCGCGCACTTCTGTTCGAACCCGTTCGCAAGGCGCATTCGCGATGGACGCTGACCTCTTCTTCTCTCACTGTTCTTCGTCTGTTGCCGAAAACAGTATCCTCTAAGGCAAGTTGGGGGGAACGCACCAACTGTCAGTATGAATCACGCCGAAATTCGACATCATGCTCAAGACGAGGCTACATTGCGAGCCTTTGTATTCTTCTTTCTCTTGTCAGTCTCGTCCTCCACAGTGACTCCTGCCGCAACTTCTACACAATTCCATGGCATCATGCAGATGAGCTAGTCGAGGTCATAACATAGATAGAACCGCAAAAGTAAGCATGCCAGCATGCCACGACTTCGGACACAAACACAGAAGTGCGGAAGTCTTCCTGCCATGTCCGACCGGCTTTTACAACGACACCGTGACCGGTACTGAATTCAGAAAACCGAAACTCGAGGCGAAGATCCTTTCTCGGAGCTTACGGTGACGCCCTCGCGCAGTGGCAGCCTGCGCATGTAGCCTTGGCTGCAGCTCTCGATGCAACGTGAGACTGTAACTGGCCATCATTGGGGGCTTGGGGGCCTGGGCCGGGCAGGCATCCGGAACAAGCATCGTGCATCGACCATTTCCGCGATGTCCGGATGCCCGGCTTCAACTCACCCGAAACAGTCTCAACCCCTTCACATTCCTAAACCCCTGACAAAGTCAGAAACAAAATCTTGCAGAGCCGTAGCTTGCGGGGAGGAGCTCGATGGTCTTCCCAGGCAAATCGATTTCCTGAAGCAACGCATTGAGGATCCCATGGGCTTCAGAGCAGTGTGCTGCCTGCAACTGAAACAGCGGAGGTGCAACTTGCAACAGCCACTGAATCGACGGCAAACCTCTCACTCTCAACCGTCCCGATGTTGCATCTGCCGAACTACCCCGGCTGCGTCCTAGCCGAATCGCAGTTGCAGAAATCAGGGCCCCTTACGTAGAATCCTGACCAGGGAGATCCTTAGTGTAAAGAACCCACAGTAACAGATCTCCGAAGGCTCCGACCTGGGTTCCGCCGAGTCACCACATTTGGGCTCTTCGCGAGCCGGCAGTCGAGGAGATCCCCTGCATCGACCTGCTGTTTGCCAGAAACACACTGTGACACTGTGACATTCTACACTGTTATGTCATGCCACATTCCGTCATGGTATGGGTACATTATCTTGTGGTATGGTGTGGTATGGTCCAGAGACACCTTGCGACATTCTACCTTGCTATGTCATGCTATTTTCTGTCTTGGCATGGGTACATTCTGCTGTGACATGGCGTGGTGCGGTACAGTACGGCATGGTAAGGTATATATAGTATGTTGTGTATGTTATGATACCGTAGGTTTTAGAGATTAGGTTCGGTCAGGGTCGGCCGAGCTAGACTAGGCCAGGATACATTAATCCTTCGTATATGCATCATATTGTGTCATAATATAACCGGCTATACCGTAGTATTCTATAGCAGATTACATTAGACCGATTCGATGTATGGCTTGAGTTCATTAGATTCTGTTGGAGCATTGGGCGACACCATGTTCGATGACAAGGCCAAAGTATCTGGTTTATACATCGAAGGTCATCAAGCCACTGCTTCATACTGCTCCAGGCCTGAAGCATCTGCGACAGCTCCTTCGCAGAATCGTGCGACTTTCGTGCGGGGTACAGAAATCAATAAAGCATGACAGCAATGAAACAGCGCATGGGCTTCCAGTTGAGCGGACTGCGAGGTTCTTGCAGACAAGCAACCGTCAAATTACAGAGAGCTCCAATCACTCCAATCCCCGAAGCGACGCAGGCCTTGTCGTAAGGCCCCGGGACACCCAAATGGCTGGTGCCAGTATCCACGACTCCGCGGCAAGTGCCATCCTGCTCTGGAACCAAAGGTACGCTCGAAGCAAAGGCAGAGATTGGGAAGGCGAACATAGGTCCTGTCCGAAAGTAAGCATCCTCTACTGCCGTGGACCCTGTGACCCAAGTGCTTATAAAATGCAGAAGACTCAAAAAGATGCAGAGAGAGTCGGGGCCTTGCAGAAGTCCAGTTCCACACCACCCACACGAACGGCCAGAATGGGCACAATCCTCGCTACATCGCTGCTTCAGAGGGTCTCGACACATCTCGAGGCTTCGGCTCACTTGCAAATGCAGATCGCTGAATCTGCATCTTTAACGGCTGCAAATCACCCCAAGTCGGAGACAGGTTCGGGCTGATCGAGACAACCGCTACGAAATGGTGGGTAGTGGAGATTGTTCTTCGCCATCGCCACTGTCATCCTCACCATCAACATTAAAGACAATATGAGACCGTCGTCGCCGCCATCACTGATATTGTCGTCGTCACTTCTTTTTTTACTTTTGAAGGGCGAGCTGCCTAGCCGATGGCAAAGACGAAAATGAGACGAATGCGGAAAAGCAAGAGGTGGCGATGCCGACCACGAAGATGACGATGAGCATGGTGCGGATGATGCTGGCGGTGGCGGTGGCTGCGGAAGGGCCGGCATGATAGTGTGATGTTGGTGGTGACGGATTGTCTTGTGCAGGTTCTTGCGGCGCTGATTCAATGATGAAGACGCGCCGTCGCATTGGTAACTAGATCATTGAATCTCAGCCCAAGCAGCCAGTAGCCGAGCTCGGGCATGTAGACCTGACTTGGCAGACGAAGAACCCACCCTAAACTCCCTAAACCAGTGTCGGAACAGCCACCGCAACGAGGCCCTAAAACTCTGGACACCAAAGCCCCTCAGACCTCTAAGCCCAAAGGAAAAAATCCAAAACCCAGCCGCTCTCTCTCTCTCGCACGCAGACTCAGAAGTCTAAAGCCCTAAATCACAAGCTCTGAAACAAGCCTGACAAACTGAAAACCGCCTATAAAAAGCACTCTCTAGAGCACTCTCGTAACAGCTTTCTCTACTTGGCTCTGGGCTCCCGACCTCGCTCCAGCTCACTGGCTCAAGCCTCGGATCGGAGAAAAAGGGCGAACGAAGCTCTCAAGGCCCCAAAGTGAAATTACACTACTGCCCCGGGAAAGGACAAGGCATCAGTGAATGCTGGGTCCAAAAGATCTTCATGATCAAACCAGCCTTCAGGTTTGTTAACCGCTGAATGCGGGCTGCTTAAGGGTCCTATGAGAGTTCTGGAAAGGCTCTTTCCTTGCCTGGCTAAGGCCAAGGAATAACCGATGTTGATGAATCGCTTGGATTTTGTAGGATTTCGGGTTTAAGGGGTACGGTATGGTTTGGGCGCATGGCATGGCTTTAAGGATACGGAATTCCGGGTGAATGTTGGAGTGCTGAACTCCCAAGCTTTGTCGGCGGCTGAAGTGCCAACTCCTGTCGTAGCCGAGGAATCTTTCAGGGGCAGGCTTCTGGGCAACTGCGGGGCCTTGGGCAAGACATTGCTAGTGTTCATTGGGACAGCCCAATGTTGATTGTCATTAAGGCCCTAAACCCTAAACCCTAAACCCTGTCGCGTGGAACAAGATCCCACCCAGACATCATTCGAGAGGCATGCGCCGTGAGTCGGCACCACCGAAGGCTACCTCAGACGGCTCAACGTCCTGCAAGGTCTCTCAAAGCGAGTTTCAATTCTCGGCGGGAGTTGGCCTTTTGGGGCTTCCCACAACCAGAAACTCTTCCAAGCCCCTACAACCCTCCACCGGAATATGCTGCCCGCAAGCCTTGACCTGGGCCCTCAGAGCGTAACCCTTTGCTCCTCGTTGTCGGTCAGGAAAACACCGAAATGGGGCTGCCGAGCCATTCCATTCCGCACCAGCCTTAGCCGCAGCCGAGAAGAAGAGGTCCGTAGCGTAACGGTTTCGGCTTTATCATCGCGACCACGGCTGTGCATTTTGGCTCTCCATTTCTTGCGGCATTGTCCTGCAAGCGGGTCTTCATATAATTTTCGGGAACACAAGCTGCGCAGCTCGATCCGGAGCAAAAGTGCTGCTACCGACTTGTCATACGCCTTAAGCTGCCGGGTTCTGCTTGCATCTGAACGGCTTATAGCAAACCCCACAAAGTTAGAAACCGCATTAAGGACAAGTAGTGCTGGGATTCCCTATACATTACTCTTAAGGATTGAGGCTATTAGGTTTCCGACTTTGGGGCTTCTACTGTAAACCGTACAAGCGGAGGCTGACGTCATTACAAACCCACGAAGTTGTGCCTGTTACACCCAAAGCCTCGTCTGATGTCTCTGTATTGCTGCCTGTCCATGCTGCGCATTCCGCGCGAAAAGGCCCAGCTCAGAGTCCGGATTCCTGTCGGCATGGGCAGGGCACCTTTGGCCACGCCCAATATCTGTCAGATGCCTCAGCACCGCAGTAAATCGGTTGCTGCCATGGGGGCATGAAAGCTAGTGGAGAGAGAAGGTAGAACGTAGATGTTGGGCTCCCAAGTTCTTCATTCTAGTTGCTTCCACTCGCAGCTTCGCAGAACTGACAGGCACCCTTTGCAACTCTCCCTTCCTTGGGGTGGCTTCCGAGTTCAACCTTTGAGGAAGGCCTCCAGGCAAAGTCTCAGTCTCCAGATTGAGCCATCAGCGGCAACGCGACCATGCCGCCTCAGCCACAGCTTTCGATGTAGTCTCGCAAGCGTACGACGATGATGTTCTTGGACGTCGCGAATTCGCGAGCTTTCCCCACGACCTGCATCTCTTCCGAGTGTGGCACTTTGCCCCGTCGACCAGCGGTGCATAAGAAGAGCAGCCGTTGCCTGGGCCGAGCGATTGCGAGACAATCAGATGGTCAGTATTTTGTGAATCGAAGTGTGTGACAAAGCTGTGCAACATTAATTGAAATTCAGTGTATATCGGACTGGATTTGCTAAACCTGGTGGGAGCTTGCGGAGAAAGCCAACGCTGTTTTTCCCATCATCATGAGTGGTCTGCAATGGACAGCATAGTCAAAACCACAGTTGCCCCAAGCACCGCAATCTGAATCGCTCGGTTCGCTGCAGGTCTTAGGACTTAGGAGATGTGTGGTCGGACGTGACGACCGGACATGTCGTGTCTGGCTGTTGCTTCTGTCATGCTGCGGCATCATCGAACTCACATCACACATGACGAAGGGGTACTAGACAAATCGCTGGCTTGGTTCATTCCTTCAACACTGTTCGGGAGACAAAGATTACTCGAAAGAGAGCGTGTCGAAACTCGAACCACAAGACCACCAGTGTCGCCCTTTATTCAACCACATATCGATCTCACTTCTGGCTTGTTGCGATTGTTCTCGATACGGGAATGCCGCGGAATGCCTGTAGAAAGGAACCCCTGAAATAGATTGAGCAATGGCAGTTTAACAATTTTGAACCCAGTAACCGCATACGAATCGCGACTGCATCCTGTAAACATGCTCTGCCTAACGAATTATTCCTTGGGTGGTGCTATGGCTGGGATCTTAAAACGATATCCGAGGGTGCAGAAAAGGCTGGTGCCATACACCTAAACAGGCAAGCTACCCTCTGGCTCACTACACACAGTTTACGGGTTGTTTCCTATCTGCACCCGGTTCACTCTGCTCCAGATCATGCAAGCAAGGTGCCAGAGTCAGTAGGATGGCGCACGCAGCCGTGACTTGCACGAGCGGGATGTCCTCGACCTGACATCGCAAACGACAGCGGCAATGGGGATGAGTGTTCCTCGACCATGTCGGTTCAACATCCCTTTAAGTCGAGTCTCCGAAAATGTGAAGCTCGTACACGCGCACGCGCACACACAAAGCGGGCAGCGAAACCAAGGGCTTCTACTGCAATAGGCTGCTGGCGAGCTGCTCACAACATCTCACAGCAAGCCTCCAGCAGGTCTTACCATAACACCCACCGTATAATAAAACTCCGAGAGGCTCTTGAGATGGGTGCAGTCGAAGACTCGAGGAGAGTCGTGGCATTCCGAAACCTAGGAGAAGCAGGCTCGCTCCTCTCTTTCGCGCCGCCACTGGTCTTGCAAACTCGAGAGCTTTCTCTACCCCGGCAGCCCCCCACCTGAGGGCCTCGCGAGCCAAGGCTCCGGAGCGGAACATCGGTACCTGGTTCATGTGCCGAAGCACCAACACGAAACGTCTCAGCCGTGACTTCAAGTGTAAGTGCAAAGCTGGTTCGGGTAGAAGCTTCATCTCAACAGGGGAAGGCTGTACAAGGAAGGGTATACTGTACTCGATTGCCGCCGCGCCGGGGCCCGCTGTAAGCTGCTTGAGACTCTAGGACTCCAGGGCTGGCAGCCTCCACGGGTGCGAGATACTCCGAGACAGAAACGGCTCAGCCAAGCCAAAAACCTTTGGTAAAAGAGAGAACAGATGGCAAAGATCTGGGTTCACCAATGCCCAAGTCTCACTAAAAAGGTTTCAGCACAGCCTCTCGACATGTAGCACCCTCTCATCACACGTATCTACCGAATCTGCGGAGAACCCTGGGTCACAGTGGCCACTCCCGGCGCAGCGCAAGCAGCCAGAGTAGCCAAAGCAGTCCGAATCGCGGTTGCAACTGGTCGGAAGGGTCGGAGCACCACTCTAACTTGAGGAGCTATTAAACGCAAGGACGCCGCTGCCCCCTACCCGAGTCCACAATCAGCGGATGATTCAGAGGGCACAGAACAAGAACAGGCTCAGCAAAAGCAAGCATAAGAGAACGCACTCCCAAAAGAGCCCCAAAAAGAACCGGACAGCCTAGCACCAGCCATGAAGTGCTCTGCATGCTCTGCTTTCTGCGCACTCTTGGGAGCCTCGGCCCTCGCTGGCCGCTGACGCAATGGCCGCCTGAGGATAACAGGTGATCTGATTTCTTGTGTTCGGAGGGTTCGCGCCAAAAAAAGCTAAAGCAATCTGGGGTAAAGAACATTTGTTTTCCCAATAGTTGCTTGCTGGGGAACATAAGATTTTCCTCAATATGTTCAGTAGGGGAACTCTATGTCTATGAGCACGAATTCCCATCGATGGCATGTGCTAGTATGCATGCCTCTGACTCTTCGGCTGCCAAGTGTGGTGAGTGTGATGGTTGCTTGTTGCACTGCTCCTTCGTGTTTTCGGAAGCATTGCCACCGTGAAGACGATGGTTCGGCTGACGAGAATCATTCCTGCCATGACATCTTTTTAATGGCATGGTCTGTCACCCGTCATAGTATCAAGTTCTGGTACTACGAAAGGCATGTTGGAAAGACTGCGTCGTCGGCAATCTTGCCGACACCACCGTGCTTATCGCGACGAGCTGATTGTCGGGGATACAAGTGCACTGCACCTCACTCCACCTTACTTTTATCGACAATATCGCTCACAGCCGCCCCGTCCCAAATGGTGAGCCCTTCCAAAATGCCCAAAAACGCAAAAATCCTCGACCTGCGCATGCGAACACCAAAAGCAAAACCGCCCTGGCCCGGAGCCCCCTAGGCCCCTTCAATCACTTCGGGACTGACTTGCTGCACTAAACTACGGGACGTTCCGAGCAAGACAGGCAACTCGATGCAACCGAAACAACCGCTCGGCACCCGCGACGGGAAGAAATCCTTTAGACAATGAGGAGCTGTCCCTCAGGTTCTCCGATCTGCCTCCACCTCCGCTGGGTGGACGAACATCACCTTTGCCGCAGACGGCGTAGAAGCCTCGACCGCTGCTACGATTCTGATGAAGACATGGCTATGATCCTGATGACACACCCAACTGGTCATGCTCTTCGATAGCCATGTCACGTCGCACATCGGCAAGGTGCCATCGACCGCTCTGGTCCTCGGTAGAAACGATGGGCACAAGGCGCTGGTGATGCAAAGTGGCGTTTCTCCACTTTTAGCAACGGCTAAAACAAAGGCATGTCACAAGAAAGCAAGCATGGAGGCCTTGCAAGCCGAGAGCTGCAGCTGCTTCTGGGTGCCCTCAGTTTGCGGCTCAAGTACCCTAAAACCCGGGGTGTCCTGCACTTTCTGTTGCAGGAACATGAGAAGCTCTCTCTCCAAGGCATGCATGACCGTGGTCTCAGACGGGGCTTTGATACAAACCAGGAAGAACAAGTACCTCCCTAAGTTGCGGCCCTCTCAGCATCAAAGTGCTGTTCCGAAGGAGCTGCACAACAGAGAGCTCTCTCTCGGGCCACATCCGGCCCTACATCAAGTGCAGACCCAAGGCAAACTCGAAGACACAGTAGCCGGCACGCTGCAATTGCCTCGCGAAGAGCAGCGGGAGGCTCCGGCTGCAAGGCTGCCCCTCCGATAATGGCCAGGACACGAAGCCGTGTCCACCAAGTCGAGGCCTGAAGCTCGGGCACCATCCATGACCTCCGCAGCCAGTCTGGGCTGCAAAGCTATCGGCCGAAAGGATCAAGGACGACTCTTGGGCTCTTGGCATGCAAGCCGGCTTCTGTCAGTTTCCGCGAGATCCTCACTCCCCCATGCAGCCACGAGCTGCAACTTTGCCCCTGAACCCCGTGGCCTGCAACGGCCCCTCCGCAAGAGCACAAACCTGCACGGAAAAGCACAGGCGGATCGCGTGCTTCATGCATGCAGCGACTTGCGTGGAAGACTCAGCAACAACAAGCAGCAAGAAATCGGCATTGAGTACCGGAAGCAAGGAGGACAAATCAAGCATGACGTCAGCAGGTGGCGGCCGCAGTAGTGGCAGTGGCACAGGTAGGAGAAGCACGAGTGGCAGTCGTGGTAGCAATAGTAGTCGTCGTCGTCGACATTGTCGTCGTCGTAGTGCAGGTAGTGGTAGTGCTACGCACTCGTAGCAGAATCAGCAGCAGCAGCAGCAGCTGCAGCGGAAGGCTGTCCGCACCTAGTGACAGCTTACACGCCACCAACGCTTGCATATTTTTCAACATCATGCACCGGACCATCACAATCCTACGTTACATAGAAGTCATGTAGCTTGTCCAGGAAAGCCAAATTGCCCATAATCACCCTGTATACAGTATACAGGCCACTTCTCGAATTTCGTCGCTTCCGATGCATTCCACGCAAAGAGCACGCACGGCTGAACCCTCTGACAAGAGCCTGCCGGAAGAAGTCGTCAGCATCGTCCACACCGGCACAGCGCCCGTGCTTCTCCCACTCGTGGCGCTGGAACCTTCAAGGCGGATGTTGAGCCGGGGTGGGAGAGAGAGAGAGAGACACAGAGAGAGAGAGAGAGGGAGGAAGACAACAGTGAATGGGAACTGTAGCTATCATGTCTTACAGCAGCCTGTCTAACGTCGCAGCGCAAGGAATGCCCAACGCTCTTTTCGTTTACCATGCCATTTTATGACGATGGGGACTGCGTGCAGTACATCCAAAATGTGGCCAAGGTGCGACAGAGCCGAGTTCGACGACCCCTGAGTGTTGTAACCTGGTCGAGCGAAATGGAACTGTTTCTGCCATGCCCATCTCTTGCTCATCTGATGCTGTGAGACAACGGGAACGTATTCGTCTCACAGTGCCTTTAACCCAAAGCATGGTACCGGCTGGCGTATCATGACAGCAACAGAAGCAGTAGCAAAACCAGTGAGCAACATCAGCAGTCGCAGTGGTGGCAGGAAAGTGCTACATGTTACTGCGACAGCTGCTCATAGGCTAAACTGGTTGAGACATTTGCCGCAAACCTCAACCCCGGGATTCACGGCAGATCGTTTTTGTGCTTTTAGATAAACGAACAGCTGGTATAAGGAGCAGAAGGCGCATCGGTATTGTTGGCATCGTTGAGGCTTCAAAGCGCCGAAACACAAAAAAGCTCCGAGTAGACAGCAACATAGGAAGTTTCAGCGCCTAGCATCGGTCTTGGTGGGAATGTTCATCCGGAACAACAGACTCCAGATTCTCAAATTGAGTGCTTCAATCTCAGTGCTGATCTATTGTGGATGATGAATCGATCCCGCCGACAATCTCAACATCAATCAAAGGCAAACTCAGAGACGAAGGACAGGGATAGATCCTTCGTGGTGAAGCCGGGTCCTGTGCGGCATGCCACGCTGACATCTTGTGGGAGGATTCGCTTTCGGACAAAGGGTCGGAAGCCCAGCATCCTCACAACACTGTACTGCCGGGAATTGTGTGGAGTATGCAAGAAGAAGCAGATCGAGCCAGGTGCTTCTGAAATCTCAACACGGGTGGAAAAGCGATACTGATACTCATCATGTGTGCCGACTCCACGTCGTGCATTGCGCAGGAGCTCGACGGCGTGGATTCCACGTGCTCGGATCTCTACAACCGGTGGCACGTCCTCCGGGTACTCGCACTTGGACGTGCCGAAGCTGGGCGTCTCCGGCCAGAGACCATGAACCACCGGACTGGGCAACGCTATGAAAACATGTTTGACCATCAAGAGCATGAGGCACAGTCACTGATGCAAACAGCCGCTTCCATTGTGATCATATGGATATCGGAAGAATGCATGCTTCTACTCACATGATCGCAGCACGCACGTAGCGTCACCGAACGCAAAGGCTCCAAGGAAGCAAAAGGAAGTGAAGTTTCTGTCAGACAAGAGTCTGTGGGTGATGGTAAGCGCCGCTCCCAGTTCCCATCTCCAGTGCCAGCACGCCGCAAACCTCACAAGAAAGGCCCAGAGGCCCAAGATGGACAAGAGGAGGGCTGTCTGACTGCGTCGTTTCGCGGCAATGGATGACACCGAACATGCTACTACCAGCCATGACTTCTGCATCCAGAGCTAGAAAGGCCATGCAGCTGCAGGCTGAGAGCTGCAGACTGCAGAGTGCTGGATACCTCACAGAGCCCTTCCCAAGCTCAAGCTCAAGGGGCCTCTACATCCGGACCGCAGTCCAGCCGATGACCGTGGCTCCTCGTATGACATTGCAGAGCTTGCTGAAAAGAGCCCATGGAAAACTACAAGCTCTGTGACTCTGCAGATGAATAGCACAATGGGAAGGCTGGATCTTAACTGCATGCACGTCTAAGCGAAAGCTCTGCCATCTTGGGGCCAGGATGCTCCATGGGACTGCACACACCCCTCGCCGGCTGGTTAGTGCTTCCCGTTCCCGAAGACGGAGACTTCAAGTTCTTGATGCAGCCTGCTCCCAGATCTACCATGTTATATGGTCTAGGATTCTAGGAATCGGAGATGTGAAGATGTTTTGTTGAAGCTTCTAACTTAAGTCGCCTACAGTGCTACAGGCTTTCGCTCATGTTGCTCTTGCCTCCTCACCTTGGTTCGGGCAGGTCTCTCGAGGCTAGCTCGTCTCTAATGGCGGGTCTGTTGTGAGCTGCATGCCGTGTGCATACATTCAAAGCCGTCGTCACCAACATTGCATCGGCTGGCTTGGGAGAGAAGCAGGCCATCAGCACTGCACCGCGGTGCCTTGCAGCGTCCTCGGTCTTGGCTTATGGACGTTTTGGCTGGTGACGAACTGTGCCGAGTTGTTGCCCCTACTACACGTATCCGCTCTTGCAGAACGTACGCAGAACCATCAGAAGCAAGAAAGAGGACTGCATGCGCTGTTCCCAAGAAGTACTGCATGGGGCTCCGTGGTTGGGGGGGGCTCGCGGCTAGCCATTGCTTTCCTCCACGGCCTACCTTCGTAGCACACCAAGGGCTTTCGGCGCCAAGCATCGTTGCCAAGAAGGCGGCAAGTGCAGACGCCACCAGACAACTTCGCGCCATGTGATTCCAGCAACAGGGCAATTCTTGCCCGCTCGACCCGCTCAAGTCAGGAAGGGAAGAGGCAGAGGCAGGGCTTGCCTATAGACAGATTTCTGAAATTAGGACACTTGGTGCCAGCGACTCGAAATTCGGCACTCTGGCACTCTCGGCTCTTGGCAGAGCTTCCGAAAGCTTGCGGCGGAACGTGTAGCAGTGTAGATCATTCGGCATGAGGAACAAGCTCCAGGAAAATGTGGCGTCACAACCTTCAGGCGCTGTGCCCTCAACCCACCACATCAGCCTGGTCAAACTTTCACAGTTCATGTAAGAACTTCAAGACCTGGGCTCCGAAGGAGCTTCGAGAAGCTTAAGAAACGACCAACACCGCCGAATCCTTAAACCCTAAAGGCCCTGAAGCCCAAGAAGCGCCCCATCGGGCCCCAGGCATGTCAAAGGTGCTGAAGTTCCGATTCATGGCCAGGCCGTCCAAGCTGAGGCCAAGGATGCCATCCTCGCATCTCTGAAGATCGCTTCTGGTAAAGGAAACTAGAGGTGTGGGGAGTTTAGGGTATATACTGTAGGTCTTCTATATGGCTTCTATACGGTATATAGACCTTCTATGAGGCTCCTATAACGGTAACTACCCACTTGAACATGTCCAGGACTCCTTACTTCCACACCGAAAGGAACTCTCAGTCTCAGGGCCCGACGAACTTGAAGGTCTTGAAGGGCACCGTGGACATTTCCACTGCCACGATGATGTTCATCTCGACGCACATTGGGCCTCAGGCGGGGAACGGAGGCCATAAGCAGAATCACAGCGTTGTGAAGGACTCTCTCCACCGCCCATGTCAAGTAGGTGATCATGCATGTCATGCATGTCAAACCCCTCCGCTTTGAGAAGGGTCGGGGTGTGCGGAAAGCTCTTCTGGCAAAGCCCGTCCCCATTAATTCCTTCCTCTGCAACACAGACGAAGCGGCTGTGGTCAGCAACAACTTCAGCTCCTTCAGCATTCGCTATGTCTTCGTCCTGACAACAGGGGTTGAGTTATCTCGGCAAAACAGAACGTTAGGGCTCAGGTGCGCATCTGTGGAATGCCTCAGTAAGCCTGATGCTCCACAATCCCAACCTAAAGCCCATTGATACGGTACTCCGACATTCCAGCAGGTCTCTCTCCTCCAAGTAGTCGCCCACAAGAGTCTCCTGCTTGATCAGAGCGGCGATTTCCTGCTAAAGGGTGCTGCGTCAAGGTTTCAAGCGTAGCCGGGTGCACGCGCAAGTTGCAGCAACCCGAGCCCTGTCTGCTCCGAAGGGGAACACAGCCAGGCTCTGTCTGGGATTCGATGCTGTTCGTTGCACAGCATCCCGACGGAGTCGGATTATTGAAATTGCTACCACTTTCAAGAAGCTTACCCAGCTCTGCCAGGACAGAGAACAGCTGCAGATGGAGTCAAAGACGGCTTGATGAAGTGTTGCTGAACTGTTCTCCGTCGTCAAGAATCTCGTCTGGCAAAACGAAGACACACGGACCCACCAAAGAGTACGAGCGTCTTTCTCGCCAGTTCGAGTGCTCTTGCAAGGCACTCCAGGCAAGAACTTCAGGCCAGCAGTGCTTACAAAAATCAGAAGTAAGCCAGAACAACGCAAGCAAGACAAAGAGGAAGTTTCTTAAAGCAATTACAGGGGTACTGGGACGATAATTTGGGGATCCTTGGAATACAGCTCGATCCTATTCGGATTGTAATAGTAAACCCAAGCTACCGTTGCGAAAGGATGATCTGCGGAACTATGGGAATTCTTCATGCTTCCTCGGTCAGACCATTGATGCAAACAAGCAAAAGGTCTCAGAGGCCCATGGCATTCCAAGACTGGTCTTTCAAAACACTGTGACTCAAAGACGGCCACTGGCTCTTGTCTTTACAGACTCTTTGGCCCACATTGAGGGGCTCCACATTGAGAGTCTGCCAGAAGTAGCTTCGCAGCTCCTCGCTGCTTTTCAAGTTTCAAACGCCGGTGCTCTCGGTGTCACCGGGGCCACTTCGCTCGGCTGAGCTAGCTCAGGAAGCAGCCTAGCTTTGAATTCATAGCCGCAAACCCACAGGTCCTGCATTTCGCTCGGAGTTCAGGCCTGGTGCCTTTGCTTTGCATTAAAACACTTGAAACTGCAGATTGCTCCGATCATGCGCACGCCTCCATCCCCCTTGCGCTTGACAAGTGCTTGAGGAGAGGGTCGCAGGGCATCTCCCAGCACCGGAAGTCTGAGACTTCTGCTTTTGTTTTTTTCGACAAAACACGGCGTTCAGAAGCATTAGTGAGCGTTTGTTGCAAGCATGCTCATCCATGTTCGTGCTATGCTTGTTGCTGCTATCAGTGTTTGAAGGCATCGGCGAAGTATCCCCCTTTTCCTATCACTACTGTGTGGCTTTGTCGTAGTCTCAGACCTTCCGCTGCCATGGTACTTTGAAAAAAGTTATCTTTTGGAGCTCGACCACCTGCGCCGCCTGCTACTCACAGCAAGCAAGGCTGACGCAACCTGCCCTCACTTTGGGGGGATGCATATCTTTCTCGTCGCGCTGCAGTGTGTTTTCAACCATGTCACAACTCCAAATCCAGTTCTGAAGCACAAGAAAACGACTAGGGAGGAACAGGAACTCGTACGGCTGCTTTGCGATGGAACCCGGGAACTTTGGATCCTTTCTACTACTCCAAGCCATATGCATCCCCAGACGTGGGTTTGATGTTGAGAAGTTGTGGGAGGTCCCCAGCACGGATTGTTTTCGATCAGCTCACCGCTACACAGATCTACGTACTTGGGATTGACCAGCTTGTCTGGGAACTCTCTTAGAAGTCTTGTGTCGAACCAAATTTTCCGTGATAATGACCTATTCCTGAACAATCCGTGCCGAATAGGGTCAAAGAGCACATCGCTCCGGAAGAGAGACCCCCTTTGAGAAGCTCAAAGCTCTTTCAACAAGCGTCCGAGTGGGGCCGCCCAAAATGTCCCATCTGGATGGCTCAAATGGCAACTTTGTCACACATACGCCGCTGTTTGGGGTTTATGCGTCTTGTCTTTGAGGTTTAGGTTGCCCAGTATGTCGCCAGTTTCCCACCTTTCAAGGCACACATGTCAGTGGCTTCCGAGTTCAAGCACTCATATACAAACACCTTGATTCTAAATACGACTTCAAGGTTCTGACAGGCTGCTTTACTTCGACCGGCAAGCCTCTTGCTAGCATGTTGTTACGTCCGTTGGTGGTAGTGTTCTACGTCGGTTGGTGGTAGTGTGGGGTACTATTCTGAGGGTTCTTAGTTATGGAATAGCCCGCGAGGTATCACTCCTCGAGACTCACCTGTTTGCTACAGTAGCAGGAGGGGAGTAGTAGTAGTAGTAGTAGTAGTAGTAGTAGTAGTTTTGTCACCCACTTGGCACGTCAACGACAGCACTGAAGTAGTAGTAGTAGTAGTAGTAGTAGTAGTAGTAGTAGTAGTAGTACAGTAGCAGTAGTAGTGTAGGTAGTAGTTTTGTAGTAGCAGCAGCAACCGAACTTCCGTAATTTTTCCCACCTCAGGACCAGGACTTCCGGGCTGCCTGGCTACAGCCTTTTCTGGTCAGCGGAAGCTTCGCAGTAACAGCCTTAGCTGTCAGGCACAAGGTCCATCCGCCGGCACCCGAAACTACACATTATAGTGCACTTTTAGATATGGTATGTATGTATGTATACATATATATATATATATGTGTGTGTGTGTGTGTATCTTCTAATTATGTCATACGCTGCCCGTGTAGGCCAGGCGGCACAGCACCGGCTCCGAGCATTACCGTGGCTGGGAGCCTCAGGTGGCAGGGTTCGTAGGCCTTGGACTCCAACCTCGGCGGGGCAGGGCCAAAGCTAAAGCTCTTCCAAACATCAGAGGGTTTCGACTCACACACTCGCACGAAGCCGGCGTGGCAAAGAGACGTCCCGAGCTTGCTACATCAGAAGGTTTTGGGTTTCGACTTTCACTCTCGCACACGCAGGCAAGGCTCCTTACTAGGGTTTAGGGTTGAGCAGGCTTTTTTCGTACGTGAGGACACCAGCTCTCTTCGACTTGCGCGGCAAGTTTTTTGAGGTCCTGGCTCCGCAGCTTTGGGCGCAATCGGCACCTCGGACTTTTCCGCCTGCGAAGCATTCGAGGCTTCTTCCGAAAGCCGCTGCTGCGGCGTACTTCGCTCGGAAAGGCTGCATGCTAAATGCTCAAATTCCAATCTTTCTCTACAACCGTACCAGGGTTACCATGTTAGGAGGCTGCCAGTGCGAGCCTCTGAGCAAGGCGGGTCCGCATCCGAAAGCACCTCGGCACTCGCGGCTACGGTGTTCTCCAAAAGTTGCTGAAACCTCGAGGCTCTGAGAAAAACGGTGCTTCGGCTCATTAGTATTCTAGTGAAGTCTAAGTCTAAGCTGTCATCGATGCACAGAGCTTGAGCTTGCCGATGCCAATGGCGGATCCATCTGAATTCGAAAACTGCTTTGCAATCTTGTAGCCGGCATTCCTGCGACCTTCTCCTGGACAGAAGTGACAATGCACGCCCAAGCCCATGGAAAGCTTCGGAGGTGCGTTCTCATCTAATCACTGAAACTCCCTGCTAATGACTTACTGTAGACCTCTGATTCATACACCCTTCCCCTCAACAGGATTACAACAGCGATTCTAAGACTGGGTGCTAAGGGGTCACAGCAACGAAAGGTACATTACCTGCTTCCTGGTCCTCTGAAACAATGCTCTGGTTTCGCTTGCCTCCCCGTCAAGCCCGAAAGTGCCCTTCCTCTTGCCCTTGCAGCACGGACCAAACCCTTTTGTTAAGCACGGACTTGCAATGTATGCCCGCAGCGAAGCTCGAGGGCAGAGCCTACCTCGGTCACCTAAACCCTAAACCTTAAACCCTAAACCCCCGTTTCAAAATCTCCCTCTTACACCGGCCTTCTCGCTGAAGGCCGTGCTCTGGCGGCTCAACTCTGGCTCAGGTTCCGGTGAGGAAGGCAGGGACGTCTGCCGGGACATGACGCCTTAGACTCCGAGGGAGGGCCTGATCTTCGGGGTATGAAAAAAAGGGGCCTTCTCTTCCTTGCTTCCATCTACCCACAAGAAGCTTCCGAGGGAAGCTTTCTGCCCAACGTCTGCTCTCTCAGAGCCTGAAACCCAACATCTCAAGACTTGAAGCCGAAGCGGCAGAGGCCAGGCCCCTCGAACTGCGTCGGTCTCACCATGCGGCCATCTTTCGGGCCTTGGGGGTCCACATGTTCCCGTGGTTTCGGCGCAGAGGCACTTTAGGGTTTAGGGCTTAGGGTTTAGGGTATAGGGTTTAGGGTTACTCTTCGTCTCTCTCTCATCTACTTCGCAGTGCGCTCCGTACAGGTGCACCAAAGGCTTCACGACAGTGAGAGGCGTTCGCTCCTCTCCGACTGGAAGCCACGGCCAAGGAGCCGCAGATGTGCAGGTGTTCAGCCTCCACCTTGAAGATGTAGGGAATCCTGTCTTGGAGATCTCCTTTTGGATTACCCATGCCAATGCCGAAAAAATCAAAGGAGTCATGAGCGGAGTGAATACACCAGAAAGGAGGCGGCTCACACAAGTCGTGCTACCAGTCAACTTGTGCCGTGGTCAGCGGAATCGCTCTCCCCGGTGCCCTGACATCTACAGAGTGCGCGTCCAACCTGAAGCCAACATCTAACGAGAACTGCAACATCCAACGATCATGTGCTTAGTGCTTTACTCATACTTCCCTGACTCTTTAAGCCCCGCCGGCCTGGGTGGAGCTGGATTTTCGCCACTGTGCAGGACTTCCAAGTCCAATGAGGCGGGTGAGGTGCTGCCTTCGGCTAAGCTGGTTCCCTGCTGGATCTATATTAAACCTGGTCATGTTTAATCCTTATTGAGTATTATTATAACAAATCGTACCCAACAAGGACCCAATAAAAACAGTAGGCCAGACTACTCTGCGTTAGACCAAAGGCTCAGGCAGATCAGGCACCCCTATGGAGTTCTGAACACAAACTGCTCAGAGTATGTTGAATTCTGCGAGAGTTGGATGTCGATGTCGATAAAAACATGAAGGTCACATGAAAACAATTAAGCGAACATAGATCCTCAAATAGATAGGCAGCTGGGTGGCGTTCTGTGCCTCTGTGCCTGTACTCATTGATGCACGGGCGTACATGCATACATACATGCATCAATCCATCAACCCATGTGCATGTGCATCTGTATGTGTTGAGGCATGGGCATGCCGACTGACACATGGGTAAAAGGCATGCCAGCAGAAGCACATGCAAGACGTGAGAATGTTGAAGCTCTTACACATACATACAGACATACATGTCTGCCACATATGCGTAAATCCATGCACGCATGCATACACGCATACAGACTACATGAACAAACGCAAGTCAAAGGCAGTAAACTCATGTCACCTATGATGCTTGTGACAGCGCAACGTCGAGCTCTTGCAGTCCAATTTGGGATGTGATGTGAAGCTGGCCCTGTGCCGAAACATGTCAAGCAGCCGTCCACATGGCACCGGGCTGGCAGCATCTGGCCCATCACGGTTACCTGCAACTGACTTGAACTGATGCGAGCAGGCCATGTCCCATGCCACAATACGCACGAAGCAGTCGCCCAAGAAATTTACTGCCGACACCCCCCGGGCACTCAAGAAAGCATGAGATGCCGCTGTCCTCGGCATTGCCGTCCGGCAAGAAAACGATTCGCTGCCGATATCCGCCGAGCTCCTCAGGTCACAAAGGGCTTAGCCTAACTTGGAACGATGCAGGGCTGGAAGCATCTGCAGAGTTAGAAGTCCAAGATGTTGGCCTAGGTAGTCCTGCCTATGCTTCTACGGCGAGTTGGTCATCTGGTCACACCCACATGACAAACAACTGGGGTGCACGGGAGGCTGATCATCAAGGGCGGAGGCGCGATGAGAACTCCGTGTCAACGGCACCAACCAATGTAGGTGTGAGACACTAGCCTCCTCATCCTCATCCTCATCATCATCATGCTCGCCGCCTTCATGACGACGACACCTATAGTACACTCCGAATCACAGTAACCTCCAGGCAAGCATCCGGGCTGGTAGTCCCTTCCCAGATCCCTTCCAAGCGTTGATCAAAATTTTCTCCTGGCCGCGCTGACGACATGAACTTGCCAAGGGGGTCCTGGTGGTCTGGGGCTTTCGTGGGCGCTGACTACTGCCAAAGAGGGTATGGCACCCTCTCCCTGACTCTTGAACATCCTGAACAGCCCCGGCCCGACTCGGCCCTACATCGACGAATGCCTGGCCTGGACCGCTTGGAATCGGAATCGTCACGGCTTTGGAAGCTTTGCTTGGAGGCTCCGCCTGCGAAGGAGCCTCGTCAGCGATGCACATGCTGCCAGCATGCTTCTCTCAGACCCCTGGGCCCCGGCCAGAAGTGATGGTGCGAAGTGGTAGGAGCTAGCATCATCCTTGGGTCTTCCGCGACATTGGAACATAGAACTACAACCACGGAACACCTCCTGCACTGGACATCTCCAAACTGGGCTTTGCTCTAAACAAGCGCCTGGGGACTGCGCAAAGAAATGTGGCTACATCGAAACGTATCCCTCATGTCTTAACCTATGGCTATGGAAACTCATCCGATGACGTCCAAGATTCCAAAGGATCGGCAGCTGACTGGCTGGCAGCAGAGCTCTGGAGCAACCTGAAAGTGGGCGTGTGGCTGCACTACATGTTCATGTACATTAACATGTATGCTAAATATAAATATAGATATAAATATAAATATAAATATAAATATAAATATAAATACAAATAAATATATATATATATATATACATATGTACATACAATATGACTACATTGCTCAATGATGCAGGGCTTTTCTGAATGTTTCTCGTTACGCCTTGCAGGAGTGTGCGTTCGTGTTTCGGGCTTCGGGTTTACGGGTTTGGGGCCATGAGCCATGACACGATTGTCAGATCGTCCTATGTCCCTCCCAACTAACGTTAGGTCTTGCTAGTGCTGACATGGAGTGTAGCTGACGAGTCTTGAGGCAAGAGTGGATAAAGGGCTGCCTTGGAGCCTTGGTCGTTGTCTTTCAGGTTCTGTTGTCGGAATAATCGCAATAAACAAAAACTCTTCAGCACAGCCCCGACCAAGGCACTGGGAAGCACCGAGTTTTGAGAGATCGGCCAGGTTTGCGACGATCGCCAGCTTCGATCCTTGGGCTCAGGTTTCGGGCTCAGCGGGTTCAGCGCCCGCACAAAGGGTGTGGGGATAGTTTAATTATGCCCCTTTGGAACTGGCTTAAACCTGTTGAAATGGGTTTCGGCGTGTTAGCATCTTCTTGTTCTTCTGTAGGTGCAGGCAGCATAGCTGCCTGTTTAGCAACAACCCTGAAATTAGCTGACGCATCGAGACTGCGTGAGAGAGAGCGAATGCGTCTCGGCGCTCACTCCAGGCAAGGTTTGTAGCAAGGGGGCGGGGCTTATCCATAGATTCAAAATGGTTGAACATGTGGTTTCGCCGCTTACATTGCCGAGGGGCCTGCATCGCTTGCCGTGGGCTGGGTCGAGCCTTCCGAAAGGACGGTCTCCGATCGCTTGAAATCCTGGACATCGAATGCGGCTTCGGATTCTGTTCAGATGACTGTTTCAGAAAACAAGGCACCCTAAGATGTCCTTTGGTTAGTAGCAGCATCTGACAGCAAATTGACCGTAATGTTGAAACCCAAACTCCAGATCTTCAGGACCTATTGGCGGTGAGTTCACAATAAGCACCGCAAGATTGTGCTGCCCGCAAGGAGAGCACACGAACGAAGTGCTTGTTCGCAGATGGCTCTGTCGCAAAACGAAGATGACAACAGGGTCTAGCACAAGGACAAGTCGCACCCTGGCCACGTTTCATGTTTCATGAAGTTTAATGAGTGCGAAAGCCTTCTGACTTGAATCAGCAGCCCCATGTCTGGCCCGCCTCGAAAGCTGGAATTGCATGTTCCACCCTTGGTCTGGCAAGCTCATGGTTCCGACCGCCTTGCCTGCTCCTCTATGCCACTCCAGACGGGCAGCCGGTTCAAGACCATCAGCGAGGAACTGTAAGCCATGATGTGGCATGCAGGGTCTGCTGCCGAAGGTGAGCGGTCTATAAAGCTGAGTTGCCCCAGATCCTCGTCGCCACCAGAGAACCGCACGGCCGCAACCAAGCGCCGTTCCTCGCTCGAAACGACTCGCTGTGAGATGGCAGGGGTAGCGGTGGTAACGATGAGTGGCACAGGTTGCGACGGCTAGGTCCGGCTGAGCATCAACTCGTTCACGAATGCTGTTCCTGTTTTGCATTTCTTGAAGGCCTATCTGATACTGACACAGAGAAAGCAGCTGGGTAGCGTAACAACTGCACTGGCGTCCAGAGGATGTTGGATCGGTTCCATAGCGTATGCCCTGAGATTATCTCCTTGACCTGACGCTGAACACAGCTCGGCCTGTCCTGCGGCAAACATCTGGAGTCACTCTGCTTCCCGACCTCAAACTGACTGCTGGCATGACGCGCTCCCGAGTGTAGCGGCCGAGCGAGGGACCACTGACCTGAGCATCCGCAGTCGTTGCAAAAGAGCAATCAGGTGTACGGATTCGCATGCGATGATTCCGTTCTTTCTTTTTGGAAGGGCCTCCAGAAACCTACGGTTCTGCATGGGCTCGGCCGCCAAAGGTGTTAACAATGCACCCGAAGATCATGTAGCGTAGATTGCTCTTTGGAAGCGATGTGATTCGAACAGCGTGTTCGTAAGACATGGGGTGCACCTACGATGCTACGAAAGTGGGGGCTGGTAAGCAAGGGCCCTGATAGCCGAATGCTTTCTGAACAAATTGAACGGCACCTTAACTCTCGAAAAGCCAGATTCTTGTGTAGACCTTGTTCTTGTTTTGAGGTAGCCACCGTCGTAGCTGCAGGAGGTCTGATGGAAGCAACCAGGCAAACCCGGAGACTAAATGGTCACTCGCACCTCGCATTTCAAAGGGGTAGCAAAGCGGGAAGACCGCGTTGCTGCAACAGAAGAATGCGCTGGTTACTACTCCCTGTTTGTTACCTCTCTCTGTCTTCAGTTGCTTTCACTCGTTATCAACCTGCCAGGCAGCAAGTGCAGAGAAGCCTCAACGACTCCTTTTCCGCGGCGTAAGGTGGAACGCAACACCTTGTACGGAGCAAAGTCCGCACTAGAAATTAACAGACATGGTCACCAGAATTTCCGGGGGTCTCTGTGCCGAGATCGTATGGCCGGTCTGCCAATCACGTATTGCCCGATTCCAACAAGCTTGCCACACGTTGTGTGATCGAATGCTCATGACACAACCAATCATTCTTGGCACCTGTGCGGCTGGTGCCGTCCAACCTGCCAGCATGCAGCTTTCGCTCAGCGAGTGTGTGGACTCATTCCTTGCAGATGCGAGCCAATGCTGCACCAAAGACAAGATCTGGGTCCGAAACACAAGAGTTGCCCAGCGTGCCTTCCGCGCAGGACGTCGCAGCATCAGCTTGGCGTACGACGTTCTGCAAGTACGCAGCGAAGTCAGCCTGCAAAGAGACTTGCAGATCTCCAAGTAGCATAGAGGACGCAAAAGCAGTTCCAATTCTCTGCTGAGTGGATGATGACACGATGACCCATCTCTTTCAAAAAACAGGCCGCAGACTGCCGAAGGATCGAAGAGCCAAACGAAAACCTGCCTGCTGCTGTTCGCCCTGCAGGAGATCCTGCAAAGACAAGCCGCCCACCGGGAGGTCCTGGGCGAGTGTAAAGCAGCAAGTATCACATGAACAGAATGCACGCTAAAAGTTGCCAATCAGCGAAAGCTGTCATGTGTTTACAGATTCGCCCTGTCGAATAGCTGCCTCACCTCAAGAACCTCGACTTTCGCATTGGCACTCTACACTGACAAACGCCGAGTCACCAAGAGCTTCTCGAGCTTGCCAATATCCCCAGGGGAATCCGGCAGGAAGCGGCCTGGGAGGGAGCTAAGGTTGGGAGTTGCTTCGCTGTCGCGTCGAGGTCTTATGCAGTAATGCCTGCAAGCATAGAGGTGGGCCCTCCCTGCCCTGTTGCGAGGAACGAAGACGGCTTCAGGACACAGATTGCCAGGCCAAGCCCAGGCATTTGTACTAAGAAGAAAAGCATTGACACTGACAATACTCATGGTATAATGATCGATAACACGATGTCAATGTCAATGATAACTGATAACCGTGGGATTCAGGACTTGCCGGGCTTGAAGTCTCTTGGGTCTGCAGCACACCCTCTGCGTGCGGCCCGGAGTCAGGCACCCCGCGAGTCGAGCATGCAGGGGAGGAGCACATCGAAGCTACTCCGCAGGATGGAGATCATGCCTTGGACTTCGAACGATAACCCTAATCTCCTTGGCATCAAGGAAGCAATGACAGCACTTTCAATATAAACTCGCACAGAAGCGCTTCCGAATACATGCCTGTGGGAGGATGTTCGGCACAAGCTTCTAGGCACCCCGGTGGGGTCCTCAGAGTCGCTTGATCTGCCAAGCTGCCTGCGTTGGAGACCTGGATGTTGCAGCTTCAAGCAAACGTGGAGATTGATCAATTGAGCTATGCACCTATACACCATACAGGTATGTCTCTGTGTTCTACTGCTGGCGTGCACACGAAGTCAAGCTTCAGCCTCAACCTTCAAAAGTCTGACGGAGCCCAGCTGCACTGATCTTGCGAAGCACACCAGTCAGCGTTTGGTGATACTCATCCGCTCGGATGAGCACGAAGGCGGCGCAGAGGGCGATCTTCGCACCAAACGTCAAAGCGAAGAAGGTCTTCCTTCTAGCGAAACCCTATAAACCCCTCCTAAAAAAAACCGCAAAAATCAAGTCCCTGTAACCCCCTACAAGCCCCTGTATCTGATTTTTCTCGAACTGCATGTGATGCTAATTTTTCCCGAGCAAAACGTGAGCAGTAGCCAGGCGATTGCTGAAACCGTGCTGCGAGTCCGCTCCACCGCCGCATCAACGAGGCCGCTTACCTGAAAGAAGAGCGAGGGCAGCAAAGTAGGATTTCGGGGCCCTGCATTTCTGCATCAGCCCAAGTGGAACCGAAGCTTCGCTCATGGACCCTGAAAACCAAAGCCGTATGTTGCTCATCTGAGTGGTGAAATGAAATTCGAAGTCTGGACTAGTCCGACACGCTTCCTGTCACAAGGTAAACTATATCCGCTCGCCATAGCTGTCGGAGCAGTTCCGACATGAAATGCAAACCTGGTGCCGAAGCCAAGTAAACCAGGCCATACAAGAAGAAGTGGAGTATCAGGCCGCAGGACAGCAGAGGTCGTAGGCTTCTGCCGGGCAAATCCTTCGGGGCCACTTTCTCGAAGTCCAGGCACCAGTTAAACATCAAACTGGAGGAGAGGGCATACATCGCCAAAGATACCAAGATCAAGACCCACTTCAGCGAAGCGCTACTGGTCAAGGTAGCTGCCCAGCAGAGAATGATGTAGGTGTTGGTCAGCAGCAGTGGCCGTGAAATCTCAGGGAGGGGACGGCCAAGGCCACAGTACCCAGCAAGCATGAAGAGGATCGGCATATTTGCTGTCCATTCCTGGGTCAAGACACACACTCTCTCCACATCGTGCCGCTCTCCTTTTCGAAAACCTTTACAACCATCACACAGCTGGACATTGACACGGAGAAAGACCTACCACCCAGGGACAATAAAAGAATTCGTTTAGGCTTCGAGGATCGAGGAATTGCAGCGTGTAGACAGGACGGCCTGGAGCCGTTAGGCCGTCGCTGACGGGCATCACATGAGAAATGGTCCAGCTGCGCTGAGAGAACATGCTTTCGGAAATTGCAAGATTCCCGAGCATGAGGGCTAGCAAGAATGTTGGCAAGCTCTTACCTCAGATGCAAGTTGCAAAGGTCCGAAGGAAGATGCTACCAAGGTGGCTGCATGACTTCCACATGTGCCTCACCTGGTCTGACACGAATGCCCCTTTAAGGCAAGTTGCTCTGGAGGTGGGGTATCAACGCTTTGGCCTGCCGTGTGCCAATGTAGGTCGCTACCAGGCTCAAGAGCTCGTGGCCAAGGAGGGCCAAAAGGACAGCAGTGGAAACGATGTGATAGAAGCGCGGGTGTCTCTGCCTGACGTCTACAGAAGCGAAGCTCACGCATGAGAAGCCTTTCCCCGCCCAAACCCCACACAGTTCTAGAAACAGGTGCTGTAGATCGACCCATCATTTCCAGGTTGCAGGTGCGGAGCGCATTGTGCTGCAGACTTGCAAGCAGTGGGTGCCGTCCAGAACCAGGCGATGATCCATACGCCTGCGGTAACAGTGCACCTTGCACAGCGAGAGAGGATCCCAACTCCCAACCACAAACGGTCTTCAGTGGGCGACCTACGGTGCTGCAAGCTGCGTTTTGACGCATGAAGCCCCTTCTTTTTCTGCGGATGATTTTCAACAGCCATTCATCTGCTGCTCAGCTGAATCGACCGACTGGACATGGGACTTCAAAGCCAGGAGTGGAGAAGCCCTTGCCGCAGACTCGGACGGGAGAGCATGCTGAATCGTCCGTGCGCTGTACTCTCCAGCCAATCTTGCTACGATATCCTATTCTTTTCCTTGGTGTGCCGAGCACGAAACCGTCCGTCACTACGCGAATGCACGAAGACAGCTTGTCCAAACCGCCCTGACACTTGACAATAGACACAGCTGCACCCGAGAGCGACGCAGTTGCTGAGCTACCATCTGGATTTTCTGTCATTCTTTGCCGCCTCATTCTTTGCGTGTTCCCTCTGTTCCCTCCCTCAGCAGCAGCTGCACATCCAAAACCGAACCTGGTCAGCTTGTGTGGAAGCAGTAAATCCTTTCTTGGCCCCTCATCTTGCGTGAGCTTAACTCGGCCACCTTGGTTGCTTGCTCCTTCGGCCCGTGTTGGGACTTTTGGTCAAAGACTGGTCGGGAAAAAACGATCCTGCGTTCTCTCTTCTAAGGACCGTCTTCACGAACCCCGCTCGATCGGTTGCAACCGCCAGCTGACGCTAAACACGTCAAGCTCACCTCCGCACTGAAGCTGCCCCAGAGCGTTGGGGAAGCAGCACCAGCAATCAATGACTTCATTTTCATAAACCCCCCAAGACTTGGGGACTGAATATTCGGATCCCTGAACATGATTGCTCTTTAAGGGAAAGTGTTTGAAGACCAAAAACCCTTGAGAGCCATCTATTGCGAGATTGGCGCCAGGTGCCCAGGGTGCTCAGCCAGACTCGTGCCATGGCTCTTGGCAGAAGCCTCCCTACTTCCCTAAAGCCGAAGTGGGCAGAAGATGTGCAAACTCGCATATGAATTCTCTGCACACCATAGCTACATGCCAAGCCTGCTAACGCCCTCACATAGCCTCTCCACTGCTGCTGGCTCTTTTTCAGTGATTAAAGAAAGCCCCCAGTGCTCAGAAACCGCCCCCCCTTCGGCGCCTTCTGCCTTCGGGCCTCCGCCATGAGAAGGCGTCGCTCGTCGGCCGTCTGGCCTTTACCCATACAAACCTCGGGCAAGTATGGTACATTATAGTCAATTATAGTATAATAGAGTAATATACTGTACTATACTATACTATATTATATGCACGTATATGGGCGCAAGAAGCTTGCACGTACGGACTACATCAATCACCACAACATCACCACATCCTCCAGGTCGGGCAATGTGTTCTGCAGGCAAGCTCGACACTTCGAGTTCTCTCGTGAGATAGTTCCCGGACCACGCTTAGATGTCATCTTGACATGTAGACAAGACGTAACCTGCTTGACCCAATTCTACATTTCCGGCGAAGTTGCTGTGTCCTTGGCAAACTCGCCGGTGATCTCACCAGTGCCGAAGCCAATGGTGACCTGGCAGCACAAGGACAAAACTCAGCCCACAATGAAAATGCTCAAACTTCCCTTGCTCTTGGACATGTCAGCAGCCCAGTTCCCTTCATGCCTCGATTGTGGAACTATGGAGCCCTGCAGACTCAGTCTGAGCGAGTCCCTGACACTCGGGTGAGAGTGAGAGCGAGGGAGTGAGGGTGTGAGGGAGTCAGGTTGTGAGGGTGAGAGGGTGAGCATGTTGCACTGAACCGGCTGCTTGATGCACAATCTCTTGCATTTCTTGATCGGCAACTTCGGCCGCATATCCAAAAACATCGAAATCCAAGTGTTGCAGTTGGTAATACCATTCTGAAGTTGGCAAACTCGAGAGCATATCCTGCTCACCAATGGTCCGCTAGCAGAAACACGTGAACTCGAGCATGTTCCCTGACACGCTCATTTTTTGAGCTAATTTACACGGCAACAGTGCTTCGCAGCAGCAGCCGAAGAACTGCGAAACGCGCCTGCTCTCCATCGTCCCCTTCGTGCACGATGCTACCGTCTGCGTTGATTGGCAGGGACGTCGTCGATGCAGCCCTTGCGTTCGGCTTGGAGCTGCGGCCGTGAATTACTTTGTCTGACAAGAGATAGGAGAGGAAGTGAACTCGGATTTGGCTGAGTCCTCCCACATTGTTTCCTGCACCGGGCTTCATACAAACACGGCGGAACAGCCAAACTTTCGTCCAACAAGCTGAACAGATTCAACGGCCTTTGAGGCAACATAACTCCGGAGACTTGTTCAGGCTCGCTCACGTTGTGGATCTCCCCAACCTACGCTTCGGATTCATGTCCCACTCAGGCTAAAATACCTACGTATGTGCAGCGGACCCTCTGGCATTCTTACATACTGTCCCGGCTTTCAGCCGGAATGTGAACCAAAACAAGGCTCACTGGCATTAACCCGGGTGCCCCTGTCCAAAGCGCTATGGCAACTCTCAGGGCCGAGCTGATTGTAGAGCCTCCGATTGTTGGCCAGGCAGGCCTGCCCAGGGCCCAGAAGGGGAAGCTGCGCGCAGTTCGGAGGGGCCGTGGCGCCCGAGGATACCCGATATCCCTCTTGCAGTCCTCCGTATGACACTCCACGGCCGGTAAGATGATGTGGGCGGAGCCGGTGTCGAAAACCACACGGAAGTCCTCAGGCACTAAATCAAACGGCACACTGCACTGCGTGAATCGAGACCTGGCCCCGCGAATGTGCACTGACATCCCGAAACAGGTGAAGAAGCCTATAAGCCTGTTCTCCTCAGGCTCTCTTGAATTTTGAGCGTTTACCGAGCCTAGCGTAAATGAGCTTCCTGCCTCATGCCAGGTATAACAAGCTTTGTCATGAACATCAAACTGCACGAGCCTGTGGAGGGTAGCCAATGCTGACAACCTCGATGGGGCACAAGCTTCAAGGCTGATGGGCATGGCTATCTATGGCTTGGCTAGCTAGCTATCGGAAGGGCGTGCGTTTGACCTTGCCAACCATTCGGCTAAGCTCCGTGCTCCAGAGTAGGATGTCTTGAACGAGGCTATCTTTCCCATTCGGTAAATGGGAACCTGAGGCGCGGCCCGTGCACTGTGGGACAGATCGGGTGAAATCAACATCAACTTGTCAACCATGAGCTGCAAAGCCGCAAACAATATTCAAGGATCAGATGGAAATCTCAAACCCCTAACTTACCTTTAAGTCAACTTTTGGCTAATTCCTTATCCAGAGCTGGCTGGCCAGTGCTGTTCTGGGCTTCCCAGCGCTTTCACGGCGCAGGCCTTAACTTGGTTGCCGGGCAGACAAACTTCCACCAAAGAGCGGGGACATCACAAAGGTGCCGGTACCGGATTGGAGTTGCGGTCGGGAAAAAAGAAAGACCCGAGATGTAAGACTTGTCTGCGTTGCAGACCTGGCTGAGGCACCCGGCCAATTACGTGCACAGGTTCGGCAGTCTCGCCGAACTCTTCCGAGGCATCCTGATTCTCAAGGTCATCGACGACTGGCATCGAAGGTTCCCAAACTACTCTCAAGAAAGCAGCTCGCCCTCAAGAGCCACCAACTGTATTCAACTCCCTCAACCCTAAACTCTGAATCCTACACCCTGTGACCCAAAACCCCCCCCAAAAAAAACCTGGCCCGAGAGTTCCCACACACCAGAAGAACAGTGCCAAACAGATTATAGAGAAAAAATATTGTTTTCCCCTATAATATGTTTAGTGCTGACAGTGCCCCCCTCCTTTTCGTTGACCACGGGCTTCTGCAGGAAGCTCGCAGAGTCTGAGCCTGGCCCAGAGCTGCAACGTGAAATACCCGGGGGAGGGAAGGGGAGGGGGGGGGGGTTTACGCTCTCACATCTCGGACAAACCAAGAAACTGAAGCCTTAAAAGGGTTATGAGCTTCGAAGCTATCGTGTGTTCACAGGTGGCAGCGGGGAGGCAGCACGTTGCAACAGGAGGAAGCTAGGGGGAGTTTAGGGTTTCGACTCACGCACTCGCACAAGGCTGGCACGGCATACAGGGTCCGAGATTGCCACATGGACTTACCCGACGGAATAGGGTTTAGGGTTTAGGATACTCGCTTTAGGTGCCATTCCGAAGGGTTCAGTCATAGAATCATGCTATAATGATGGGAATCACAGTGAATGAACAATCATGGGAATAACGCAAATATGAGAACGAACAAGAAGACGAATAACGAAAAATACGTATAATAACAACAAAAGGAACGGCAGCACTAGCAGTTTTGACAAACGATGACAAAAGTTGCAATAGCAACAACAATAAGAATGAAAACATTCATGACCAAATACAAATACTAATAAGGGTAATAAGGATAGCCACAAGAAGTAGGACTGTGAAAACCAAAATCCAACGAATACTGTTCTGTCGTTGTTGTTGTTGTTGTTGTTTTGTCGTTGTTGTTGTGACAAACAATCCGTGTCTATATTTGTAGCATCACCACCATTGTTATGATTCTGCTTCTTCCCGAACTCGCGCTCCCGTCACAGGGAGCCGTGAATATTGTGGGGTGACCCGTGTCTCGTATTCCAGCAGTCCCGTGGCGAGGTCATGCCAGGTGCTCTTTGACTGAAACTGCGGTCACTGCTGGAATAACATACAACAGACCTTAACCCCAAGAAACTTTCCTGTTTAAGGACTGAAAGAAACAAACTCTAAGAAGGAAGCCTAAAAGGCGGGTTATTTGGGGGTCCAGGTAGAACATGGAACAGAACATGCCTAACTAATCCAAGCAAAGAATGCCAAAAGCCAGACGGCTTAAACCCTGCCCTGCCCGCCTGAAAAAGCCCCGCTGCTGGAGATCAACATGGAGGAGTCGTAGGCAAACACTCTGGGCCCAAGGGCCGCCTCGGCAAAGAAATAATAATAATAATCATAATAATAATAATAATAACAATAATAATAATAATAACCATAATATGATAGTTGATGCTCGGAATTGTCCGGCACATCTCGGCCTTGGCAGCCTTCGGCCGGAGTCGAAAGATTGTTGTTCCTTGTTGTGGCCTTTTTCCGTCGGAATGCCCTGCTGACCGAGGCAGTCGTCAAGGGATGCCGGGCACCCGTGATCCAATCATCCACCCTATCCACCACGGGAGCTTGAACCGGAGGTCAGGTAAGCCTTTTAGACTGGGAACCCGACAGCAACACGAATCCTGCACTGCTAACTGGACCCCGGCTGGATCGGAGTAACACTGAATCAGATCTCGACGCAGGAAGCCGGCAGGCTGTGTGGGAAGAGCAGAATCGGTGTACGAAGCTAAGTCAACCATCTTTATCCGAACTTGAAGTCCTGAAGATGTAGCATATCCCATGCAGATGCGCACAAAGTGTACAGCTCGGCCGAGCTTGAAGCTATCACACAGCCCCGTTGCCAGGACTTCGGCGATTGAAACAACACCAGGTTCCTGGCATACTCAACTGAGCGCTGGCATGGCGCGGGTTTCTAGAGCCCTGCAGCCCACCGCCCCTGAGACGAGAAGCCGCAAGCTGGAGCTGCACTTGGTGGGGCTGGAAACGTTCATCGACATGCATCATGACGATTTGGCGCCTCCGACTTGTACATGTCAATTGAAGTCTCGCAACGTCGTCAGCTGTTCGCTCGGAAGGCTGCCCACTGCTTCTTACGCTCTGCGATTGCATTGTCGGCTCTGTCCTCAATTCTTTCCTCGATGTTGCTCATGCCTTCAAGAGAATGAGGAACGAAGCAATCCCGGAAGCGGGTTAGAGTTCAAGCTCTGGGGCACGGCGCGGAATGATGAAAGTTCCAGCGCTGCCCATCGTGACACCAATCCAGGCCAGAATGACAACTAACCCAAAGTTACGAGCTCCTGGGGCACGTCGCTTCGAAGCCAAGGCAGCCCGAAGGTGAAACAGAAATCATTAGTATGTTGCTTGGCATGCCGCTGGCTTGAGCCAACATGGCTAAAGCGCTTAGTCCAAGGATTCCGCTGAGGAGGCCACCACCAAAAAGCACAGCGCGCGAGGCATTGCCTGGGCATGGGGCTCAAATGGGTCTCTCTGAAAAACGATCGAGGGGACATGTCAGGGCCCGCGCTACGTGAAGGAAAGTACGATTGGAAATGGAGCGTGATAGAACTTGTGAGGCCTTGTTGCCCCTCGAGCCAAAATGCAGCCACAAGCCGAAAGTCGCGTGAGGTACATGCGCTTACGCTTCGCACCTTGCCCGAATGTAACTACAATCCGGGGACAGGTGATGCCTACCGCGAGAACTCTCCAGTGGTCTCGGTCCCCTGAAGCTTTTCGTGGAGCCTGGCGCGCAGGATGTCAAAACAGCTGCTCTGGGCCTCCTGCCACTTCCTGCCTACTCCGACTGCACCTACGTCTACAGAAAACGGAACAGTTGGGCTGCACATACCTAGCTGGGTGAGGTGCAGCTGACACGAGACCCCATCGACTGATGGCCCCTCAGGCGCATTTCGCTGCCGAGTTGATGACTTGTGGGGGCACTTTGAGAGAGAGGGGGGTGAAACTACGGCAGCACACCGCAGCACCTAATCCGATGGTACACAGGATGCTTTCCATCTTCGTACTTCGCCTTCGGATAAGGCGCGTGCCTGTACCAAAAATTCCTATGCTACGCCCCCTGCTGCTTCGCAGCAGCGAGCCCGTGCACTATGAAAGAAGATAGCCGCAATGGTAAAGTGCCAAATCGAAGTTTTCTGTGGGTCTCCAGTATTGGTCGAACAACCTTGAAAGCATCAAACCTTACGGTCCTGAATGCAAACGCCAGAACATGCCAATTCATGCTGCCTCACACCCTCAAGCGCGTCCCATGCTCCTGGGAAGTGTGGTATTCTGGCTGAATTTCTGAATTGTTCGCTTTGGCCAAGCCATCATAGAAGCACACATGACATAGCAAATATCTCGGCCCTATGGGTTAGCCGCCCTCACTGACTGCGCCTTCCCCCAAAAGCACCGGAAAAAGCCAAAACCCAAGACCTCTGCAAGCAGCAGCTTGATGGTCGGGCTTATGTAGTTGGCGGCCAGCGAGATCGAAAGCTTGGGCCTCTTGTACAAGGCCTGGCACGATGGATGGCGCAAGAGCTCAAAAATGCAAGCTGCATTGGGAAGGCTACCTCACGCTCTCACCATCCGACTGTATTTTTCGGCATTTCTGCGCAGCCGGGACTTTGTTCGGGCTGTCCGCGCTTTGGGCCACAACCAGAAAGGTGAGATGAGCAATTACGCAGCAACTGTGGTGAAATTTTCCACCTGGGCATCCTTGATCCGTAATCGGTACATCTGTGGGAAGTCGTCCTTGATATAGACATTGCCCTCTTGATGAAATTTCGTCTCATTCACACCCGCACATTTCCCGTTGCGGTAGACGCAGTACGTCCTTGGCTGTGATAGACTTTGCCCCTGCTGACTGGTCTACTATATGATTGCATGTTCTTGAGATCGATGTGACTCTGGTTCTGGCAAAGGGTGGAAACGGGGTGCGAGGGTCCTTCAGCGCATCTCAACAGTGCACTACTGTCTTGCTGTCTGCGAATCTGAGAACGATCCCGGCGCTGCACCGCATGCGTGCAATACCCAAGCCGACGACGTAAGGGAACTTGCCTTCGGCTGGCGGGGCATTGGCAGAACTTGCTAAAGGGGCCCGAAGGCGCAGCTTCCTGCCGCAAGCCTACCTATGCGGGCAAAATCGGAATGCGAGCAAGCCGATGCTCGGATGGATGCGTGAGCAAGTAGACACAAGTATCCCAAACGAACGTAGTGATCGGCCAGACCAGCATGCAAAATCAGAGACAAAATGTCAGCAAATCAACAACCCGACAAGTGAGCAAGCAAGCGAGCACGGCACTCAGGCGAGTGAGGGTGTGAGCTAGAGGGTTGCCAGCTGCTGGCTGACTGGCGGCTTGTCTGTGGGAATGACTGCATAGTGAGTGCACAGGACGGGTGCAGGAGGGCAAGCAGGTAGGGGAAATGAGTCAGAGTGGTCCAGAGTGGTTGAGTCTGTCGTCAGGAAGTGAGTGAGCTTTTCTCAGCGAATCTGTCGTCATGTTTCAGCGGCCTTGCAATGGAAGCCTAGCTGTGCAAACTCCAGGCTTTTCCATCCGGATTCCGGTGAAAATCAAGTCTGTTCAATGATAGCAACACTTAGCGGCCCGACGCCCAACTGTCCATCTGTTGTCGCCCTTTCCCGCAACGAAATGTGCAAGCTTCTTAATTCACTGAAGTCGTGGTTGGCGCATGAAGATTAAATTGCCTTTGGATGTGATGGACCAGCCGCATCTTGTTGAACTCAAGAACCGAGGATTCGACATGCCAGAACTCAACTTCTTTTGCATCGGTTGAGATCCCGCAACAATAATTAAAACGAGTTGGATTTTGCCGTTCTGCTTGCTTGCCCTTCTTGTGAAAATGCCACCACCCTCGCGAACACGGCTCGAGCAAGCTTTTCGTTCTGTCAGAGCTTTCTGCTGCTGATTGCGACAGGGGCTGACAGTCGAAACATGAGCACTGTGTCGGACTCGTTGCATGCATGTTTGTATGCGCATAAACCATATATCACAGGTGCACCAGGTGGTGTACCCGCAGTCAAGCGCTGCACTGCTTGCAGCCATCATCTTTCGGTATGCTTCCAAAGAAGGCTTGCCTCCTATGTAACTGAGGTATGCGCACCTGAAAGAGACCTAAGCTCACCAAACAACGACAAGAGGCTTCGGTGGCGTAGGCGGACACAGGTCTTGAACCTTCCGTTCTCGCAGGAGGCAAGGCCGTCGCGTTGAGTTGCCTGCTACTTCCTTCTTTTGGGGCCTGTGACCTGGGAAACCCTTCATGCTGGTGCTGGCACGGCTGGCACGACCCCATCGGACCTCACCGTAGCGATTGCCCAGAGCTTGCGCCAGATCATCCAGAACGTCCATGCCCTCGTCAACCTGAGGGTGGTTGGGAGATTTTTGGCTTGTCTAAGCTTTGACGGGCTCCCAGCCTCCCCAATGGGTGCGAAGCCGTGTGGATCTAACCTCGAGTTGTCTGCAAAGTTCACATAGATCTCCGTGAAAAAGCCCAGGGCACAGTAGTCTTCGGCCGTGCAGTTTGGACGGAGGGCCTTGCAAGGGTCCTCCGGTTCTCCCTCTTTGCAGATGACAGCATCCATCGAGAAGCTGACGCGGCCCCGAGTGTTCGACTTCAGCGCCGGCGAGGTCTGATTGCTTGTCTTCCATTTCACCCAAGCATTGTTCACCGAGGGAGTGCCTACCAAACCAAACTGGCTCACAAACCGCAGAGTCTCGTTCACATAGACATTCCGGTAGATGGCAACGTCCCGCCACCAGTTTAGCTTGGAGAGCTGCCAGAATCGCTGAACAAAGACGGGCGCCCAGTGGCTGTAGCTTTTCACCCGGAAGCTCCGCCCATCATGCAGCTGGAACCTTACCGAGAACTCTGGTGGCGGCTGCGTGTCAAAGCAGAGCGCATCGCCGGGCGCAGCCTTGGCGCAGCGCAGCAGCCGAGCGTTGTGGTCGTCAAGGCCGTCAAGGCCATCTGGACTCGGTGGATGGATCGACAGCAAAGCTTGGGAGTCGACGTCCTCCGCAAACTGGTTCAAGACTGCGAAAACCAGAGAGCACCAGCACAAAAGGACACCTGCCGGCAGACATCTGCCGGCCGAGAGGGGCATCTATAGAGTTTGGGGGGACTGTCTTGTCAGTCCGCACTTGCGAGCTAGTGACGATCAACCGGGAGCAGCCTGCTGTGATGCCTGAGACGTGTAAGAATGCTGCGTCGTGTGAGAGAAGTCACGGGCCAGCTGCGACACATCTCACCCCAAGCCTAGGACAGCAAGGCGCAGGCCTCTCCAGCGATGGAGGCCGTGAGGTCACTGAGCTCATTTCCTGATCTGCAGACACGCAAAGCGGATCCACGGTTTGCAGCACACCAGGAGCTTCGACCAAGGAACCCGAGAGGTCCAGGAAGGAGATGCTGCCAGGCAAGGCCAACCTCAAGAGTGCAGCGAAACTGCTGAGACATCGCAACTTCTGTCATTGTTCTGAGTTTGGGAGGTTGAACCGGTGCTCCCGGGCCCCTTCTCAAATCAGCAGAAGCAGAAGCTCAGTTCATCGGCAGCGGCTGTGCACGGCACGTGCATAAACCTCGCCCCTCCTTTGCAGATCGAGTGGCAGCACGGCTGTAGCATCGTCGTCTGCTAGGTGGCCGCGCGCCACTGACAAAGCCTGTCCCCCAGCATCCACGAGTCCCCACGGAGGCTAAAAGGCTTGCCGAGGCTTATTTGCACGCGTGCAGTGACTTCATGACAACTTCTGGTTTAGGATTCAAAAGTCAAAGGTTTGCAGGTCGATCTGCACCTGGAGGACACTCTTCGGGATGTACTCGGCAAGTGCCTGCGACCGATTTTTTTTTGCTGGGCAGATCGCAAGAACGGCCGAGGAGTTTGCCCAAGACTTCCCCGTGCCAGGGCCTTGGCACCTGCTTGGCCGACTCCGCAATCCTCCAATGCAAGGGCCTCTCAGCCAACTTTCAACTGCGACTCAGACTAGGCTTGCACCTGACAGGGCAAGGAAAGCTGAAGAGCAGATGCGAAGTCGTGCCTGGAGCCGCATCGCCCGGTTGGCTGCTGCCCGTGGCATGGCGTCATCCAGCGCAGTTGCCAAAGCCTGCTCACGGAGTCCGCAGATTTCTGGAAGCCCAGCTGTGATGTCCCACGCAAGCAGTCGAGCTTTCAGCGTATACTATTCCATCTGCTGTACTTGCATTCTGGAGTTCGGGAGGAATGTTCAGAGACCGGCCTGCACGCCCTCCTCTCCCAGGGGATTCCCACCCAGGTGGGTGCCCATGACGAGCTCCCGCACGTTGCTGCGCGGAAGACGCGCTGCCAAAGCCTCTGCATCGGTTAACAGCAAAGCCACGAACACCCCCATCCCTCAAGCGATCTCACGTCGAGCCGTGCTCATCCGCGTACAGGCGCATCTGACTTCCAAACATTCCGGGTGCGTCAGACCGACTCAGCCCCCGCCTTGGCCCCCAAGACCCCAATTTTGTTCCTTTCCAGCAACCTCAGCTCCAACTCCAACGGACTCCAGGCTCCCTTGCGTCTGGAGCATCTACCCGGAGAGGTTCCCTGCAACTCCGAACATCCCGGAGCCCTAAACTTCACATGGCGGACGGTCTGAGAGCACTAAACAGTGTCTGTAACGACCTGTCTTGCGCTCAACTCTCCCGTACCTTGCGGAGTGCCGCGCTGTCTTGCTCACTACTCACTGCGTTCGCAGCTGATGAAGTTGCTCACTGGCTGTCAGGAACGGCCTGCTTTGGGAAAAGCGTTGAGCCTCCAGGGCCCCGGCAGCTTCTCCAGGGAGTCGAGCCGGGGCAGTGCATCGGCGAGCTCCTTAGATTTAGATCGCCGACTGTGTTTCGAAAATCCCGCCCGAAAGGGCCGCTTGTCCACGAAATTCGCCGAGTGGCCGCCGCGCCCCCGTTTCCGAACTTGTTGGCACTCCTCAGTCTCATCGGGGAGATGACGAAAATCGTGACAGCACAGCTCTGAGACTAAAGGTTTAGCTCGGGCGCAGATTGAGTTCCCTGAGAGCTGATGCAGGCTGTCGAGCGTCCGCCTGCGTGCTCCCAGAAACGCGAGGAAAGGCTTCGAAGACTCGTAGACTTGTCGCAGACACGTGGAACTACAACGGCCAAAAGCTTTCCACTCCTCCCTTGATACTGCAACGGCCCAAGGAGCCCAAGATTGTGTTGAAGCCCACTAGCGAGTGACAGCCCTATCTCTGCGGCATCTTGTGTTAGGTCCATGGTCTGCAAAGCAAGCGGCCAACAAGCGCGCCACGCCGGCGGCTGCGAGATCGCCGAAGCCACACTCAACAAGCCTTTCACAAGAGCATTCACTGGTATGTCCACGGCCGGGACACTTGCTCGATCCGTCGATGTAGGAGAAATCTCGGTGGCAACACTATGCTTCCAAAACAACGACCGTGCTCGGATATCGTGTTGCAGACCTCGTTTACAACGCATGCCTGGGACGCGAAAGCCACGACAACGAACCGCTGCATAGTTGTGCAAGGCTATCTGCACGCACACTGCAGCCGCCCTGGCCCTTGCCTGCAAATCTGCAGCCTGGCACCCCATGATTTCACGAAGCCACACACCTCGCACAAAGGCCCATGGGTCGCTCCAGGCAGGCTCGGATTGCCCACTCCGCGGACTACAGGATATCGTGCCCACACTGCGCACAAACGTGTCTGCGGAAATTCGGCCAAGCATCCAAACTGCAACCTTGATCTCCCAACGGGTGCCGATGGAAAATCACCTGCCGGCATCCAGGGAAGGGGAGTTCTTCCCATACTCTCATCACCAATACACTAGTGTAGGAATCCAAGATCTGAGATGTAGGTGCTGAAGCTCCAGTGGTCCCCTTTCACTTGTGGAGTCAGGGGGACCACGCGGGAACTGAGGGAAAGCCCGTTTGGCAGGAAAAACAACATCCGATCCTCCAAGTCCCTCCTCCCAGCGCACGCCAACAGAAAAGCACGCTGCAGACACCAGCTTGAGAGTCTTGTGGGACCCGGGACACTCCCTTGACGAAGCACCTATACTGTTTGGGGGCTCCTTATTATAATTAGAGTATAATATACCCCAAAGCCCTATTCTAATTACTAGGCCACCCTGAACCCAAGCCGCCCCAAGCCCAAAGTGGCCTCTTGCGAGCTCAGCCTGGCAGGGAGGTCGAAAAATGAACTTCGGGAAACGTGGCCGCACATGCATGCTGGAAGTTTGGGTATGGTTCCATAGACAAGCTGAATCTAATTCGCACATTCACACCACTTGCAACGACTTGAGACTGAACCGAAGACACAAGATGGCCAAGAGATCGAGATCGAGGGGGGGGGCAGAAGAAGGCAACGAGCAATGCCAAGCAGAGAACCTGAGTCCCGCCAGTGATGCGCTGCATGGCGCATCATCTTTCGGTCCTGGATTGTGCTGGTGCAGTGGTCGCACAACGCACTACAAGCAGACAGTCGCGGACGTCGCGAACCAGACCACATAGTTCAGATTTCGCCCAGCTCGCTGTCCTCTTTCGAAGGATACGGAGTCTACCTGCGCAGGCGAGAAGGCACGTGTCATACAGCAGCAGCAGCAGCAGCCTCAGCAGCAGCAGCTGCAAGTGCAGCACAACCACAAGAACAACCACAAACACTAGCAGGAATCATGCCGCTCTTTGCATGGCCACCTCGGTGTGTGAGGCAGCCAGGGCCTCCCCACAGGACGAGATCGTCGCCTCGGAAAGCTGCATCTTGAATTCTGCCACAAACCTCTGGTTCTGGTTAAGACCTTAAGAGCCCAGGTGCCAATGTAGCCGCGGGCAGCGCCAAGGGTTGCGAGCCACCTCATGGCTAACACCGGCTTAGCCAATGATCTTTGCACAGAAGGGATGGCAAGAAGGATTTGGACTCTCGCGACTCCAACGCCGCATGGGTTTGCCTGTTCGAAATTTGCAGCGGCCCCGGTGGCGAAGCAGCAGTTTGGCCAAGGCTTCGATGGTGGCATTGTCAGATCGACGCCAATCCTGAGCTTCGGCGCTAAGCTAAGCTCCCGGAACACCAAGAAGCTCGAAATGCAGTGGAGGTGCGGCATCAAAGCTGATTGTCAAAATCGGATATGTCGCAAGAAGAACGTCCAACCTGATGATCGAAGGCGATTCTGCCGACTTTCAGAACTGGCGGTGCAGGCGTGCAGCTATGCCCAAGCATCAGCCAAATCGATGCAACGCGGGTTTAGCAAACAGCAACAGTCTACTCGGAACACAAAATGCGACTGTGTGCTTTAAGCTGTGCGAAGTCTTCACCGTCAGATGCAGTATCCCTTGACATTTAAGCATGTGCCTTCTGCTGAGTTCGCTTGTGCTAGCGATGCTCAGGACCGACATTAAACTACTGTGAAGAACGCGTACCGTGACATAGACAACGTTCCTTGAGATTCTCTTCGTCGTTCTCCGTATCTGTGGATACTTAGGTTGTTCAGACTATTCTCGGGGAGGAGCAAGAAGCCCTGCTACCTGTGCTTGTGCTATGTCATGCCAGTCCTACTTTGTTCTGATCCCGCAGATCTCAAGCAGAATCGGTCAAGCGTCGACAAGACATGGGAAATGGGAAACTAAAGACCTCCATAGTCGGCCAGAGGGGCATACCACTACATGTAGACTAGAACCATGAATCTTAAGTCCGCGCTGCACAAAATACACAAAAGACCCAGGCAAGCCACTCCGAAAGCACGGCCACACGCAAGCAGTTGGAGGCCCAAAATGTCCTCAGCTGTTCACACAGGCTTTGGACAAAGCACCACGACAGCATAGAGCGCCAAGCCCATGTAGATGAGCTCTAGATGGCAATAAGAACTGCACGAGCATCACAAACTGAGGATAAGCCAATGCAAATCGCTCATGTTCGACAGCATCACCGTCATCATCGTCATGACAAGTAGCAGTAGCACAAGAATGCTATCCAGAAGAGGTGCAAACATCGCCCGCGGCTTGGGAGCGCTTCTGAGGAAGCCTTCGGCAGAGACCCTCTTTGCTAATCAAGTCGGAACCTTTGTGCTTGCGCGAGTAGATGCAGTACCACCGCTGCCATGTTGGGAAACTCAAGCTCGGATCAGGCAACAGAGGCGAAGATTGCCTTAAGTCTGGGCTTACGCGCCTCGCTTCGAAGCGCAGCAGCTAAGGCGCGCTTTGCCGCCTCCAATGTCAAAAGGCACAGATGCTCGGAATACAAGCTAAACCGCTGGAGATATGGCAGAGTAAGCAAGTGAACGAGCTCGGGGATGCGTGGGCCGTCAGGAACCGGCACCACGCCACAACACCCCCGAAGAGAGAGACCTCAATCAAAATCTCAGTCATGTGATCAGAAGCATCCACCTGCCTGCAACAAACTCCGATTGAGCCAAACCCCATCACCATCACGCCTCCAGGTCGCTAACATTCACAACGCCAGCCTGGATGTCCGCAACTCGGTCCACACCGTGCCACGTGCTCTGCAAACGCTGCAGCCACTGCATCGGACTCCATAGGGCTCACAAGGTTTCTGTGAACTCAGAGCTCCCAGGCGCATTGCTATTCTACAAAATTCTTCTGTATGTATATATGAATATATATATATATATATACATATATATATATATATGTATATGTATATATATATATATGTATGTATGTATACAGAAAGAATACGGGTTTTTATTACATGAAATATTGCAATACACTGTATTAAACTATACTATTTTATACCATACTATACTATACCATAATACATTATGTTCGATTATACTATATACTCTACTTTACTGTATGAAATTGTATGACAACATGTGATAGTATTCTATATGAGGAGAGAGTATGCGAGTACGGTATCACGCAGTCCCAGGCCTTGGCGAAGTCCCATTGGACAGAGCCGCCCTGTCAGTGCGGAGAGCATTGCAAGTGCAAACACCGCAAGCGACAGCGACTGCCTTTGTACTACCATACAATATGGTATAGTATAGCATGGTATAGTATAGTCGGGTATAGTATAACATGGTATAGAATAGGAAAGGCGACCCCGTGCACAGACCCTGCCTGAACCCCCAAATGACCTACCTTTGACCGACAGATGCCCTGAGAGTGTTGAAGTGAAGATGTCTTAGCACTTGTGAAAAGCAAGCTGACAAGCCGAAATCGAAAGAGCCTCCTAAGAGCCAAAGGGAAGGAAAGGGAGCCCTTGGAAGATGCCTTGGACTTGAACATCCGGGAGTCCAGCGCACTTTGTGGCGCCACATGAACTCTCCTGGGCCACGGGTAGACTGCGGCATAGACCCCCAAAATCTCGAGACTCTGAACCTTCGCAAGGAGTCTGCAGCTAAACTCCAGGTCTCCAGTCCAACGTAACCCACTACCCCAGCTGCCCCCCGAGAGTCTGCAGGCTTCGCCGGCAGCGGCGGCCCAGGTAACAGCAGAAGCCCAGGATGAAGCCCGAGACGAGAATGATGGCCAGCCAGACCGCCACACCTAGGGGTTTAGGGTTTAGGGGGCTCTCAGAAACCTGCGTCTAAGACGGACTCAGTCTCAGGGCCCAAGTCAAAGCCGAGCCACTCCACTCATCGGGCCACCAAGGAGCCTCGATAAACGGCAGGGCTGCTTTGCAAAGGTGGTCTCTCAAACGTTCACATGTTGAGTGAGGCAGTGAGGCGTACGAAATGACTTCAAAGTGAGGATTCACGGACAATCCCCTCCAGCGCAAACCCCGAAGAGTGTTTGCAGCACAGTGAGTCAATGTCAACTTTCTGAATCCAAGCAGCTCGTCGCGACCCAATCGGAGCCACAGCCCTGAAATCCGAAAAACACCATGTAGTCCTAGAGCAGGCTGGTGGGTTCAGTCGAATATCCCACACCAAAAGCCCTCGAACGGATCCTGCATCCTAAAGCCACCACAAATCTTCGAAGTAATCCTACATCCCCAAACCCTAATTTGAGGCACATAACGAGTCCCAAGATCCGCCCACCCGATCGAATTATTCAAGCGCATGGGGCATCGCCGCCACTCGAACTCAGGATGCCAAGGTCTGGCGCCACATAAGCCTCAGAAGCAGCTCGAATTTCTCCCTTGTGCTCATCTTCGTCTTGTTTCTGCTCTTACGCTGCCGCACTGCATCTCCCAACTGTCCTAACCCTTGCTCGAAGTCGCATGCCATGAAGGCAAATGCAAGAAAAGGCCCCTGTCCTCTGCTCGCCAGACGCTAGACTGAGCCCTGTACCGTCGTAGTGGTGGGCCGCCGTGTGGTCATGGCCTTCCGAATCTGCAAAATGGTTTGAACCTCTGATCCATCTCTTTCAGGTGGGCCTATCCTCCTCCTCCCCACCTCATCACCCTGGTGATGTTGGTGGGTGGTGGTCAGAATAGAGATGCTGTTCAGGTCTTTGATGTCTTGCCGACTGCTTGAACTATCAAAACTTAATGTCGCACGTTGCACACTTGCTACATGCCCGCACCCTCGGTGGCTCCAGCGATCCGCAGCTGGTCACGGCAACCGGGACGACGCTCTTCACATCTGTTCGAAGCCTCAGTCCAGGTTGAATCTCAGACTGCTCTTTTGGCCGTGGAAGGGGGTGGGAGTGGGGGTGCAGAGATCGGCCATTCCGAGGCCCTGGCTGAAGCAAGTCAATGCACTGGTAGTGCTGCGACACGCAGACATAGTCCAGCGCCTTAGGGATGCTTGGAGGGTGCAGTTTAAGCTTGCTTAGAACCTTTAACACAGCAGGTGAGCTAGCTGACGCAGCCGATATTTAACACCTGCTTTTGCCTGGGGGATGTGTACTTGTGTTCTCTGCTTGCGTTGGCGGACCGAAGAGTCGCAGCATATCCTGGTGCCTCCATTCGCTCGGCTCTGTTCAGGCAAGCAGCGACTGGCGGGTTGTTGTTGCCACCAAAGTTCCAGGACTGGCATCCAACCGGGTTAGGATTCGGCACCCGACATGAGCTATGGCAGAATAGGTATGAAGGCTGCTGGGAGAGGTGACATCTAGAACCTCGTAGTTCCTTCAGACGGCCCTCCGCAGGCTGTGCGACTCCTCATCTGCCCCTGTTTAGTGGCCACAGGTCACATCTACCTGGCAAACTTCATGATTCCCAAAAAGCCACCAAGCAATAGGCAGCATGGCTCAAGAACCTGGGAAGCCCGATGGGCCCGATGCCACGTCTCTCCGGAGCACTCTTAAAAGCATGGCAGCCGCCTCCGGGCTGACCTGGCAGTATCGGCAACCGTTCCCGAAGCAGCTGTTGCCTGGTCGAGCGGCGAGGCACATGCAAGCAGTCGGACACCGCATCTTTGAGACGACGAGCTCTGCCATAGAAACAGGCGAGAGATCATGAGATCCAGGTTCTCTGCATGGCACTGAACCACTGCGAGCGCAAGCGGCAATTGCGGGCGTAGACCGCGCACTCCGCTGGAGTCTCCACCTCCCAGGAGCCGCAGACTGCAAAGAAAAGCACGAGCGACACTTCTCTTCTGTGGCTTCCAACTCGGGCCCTCCAACGCCAAGACTGCTGAGCCCACCGCCACAGTGCCGGTCGTGGTCTGTGTGGCGCTTGTCGTTGTTTCCGTTTCCTCGGCTGCAGAGAGTCAAGAGAACCCCTGTTCTGCGCATGGGGGCGGCATCTTCATCCTGATCTGTTTCGGCCGGTGTCCAAAAGCATGCAGATCGAACAGGGTTTTTTTGGGTTCCTTGCATTAGCTTGAAACAACTCACACAGAACCCTCGGTGGCACACACCACCACAAGAGTCTGCTAGGAGACAGATTCCATAGCTCTAATCACTCAGGACCCAGCGGTCTCATTTTCCTCACTGCTCATGGCCAGAGGCAGTGCATGGCTAGGGACATGTATGCCTGCAGGCGAAGGCTTCTGGATCCAACTCCTGTCCGTGCAGCTGAACCACCACGTCGTATGTGCGCACAACTCAGAATGTGTAGAAGCTGAGTAAGGGTGAGGCCTCTGTGTGCACGGAGATACTAGATGTGTGGGAGGCGAGATGTACCTTATGTTTATGTGGGCGTCCTTGCTTGGTCTTGTTTGGCTTTTGCATGCTGCACTCTTTGGCAGTAAATGGCTGCGTCCAGCTTGCACAGTAAGTCAGGGTGCCAAGTAGTTGGTTGCGCGAGACAGATGGCAAACTTCAAGGAGAATAACCAGCGATGGCATGAACGACCTTAGAGGCTCACGTTGCGACTCGAAATTCTACAGCTTCCGACATTTGAGGGCTGAACATATCGCTGAATCGCGTCATTCGTGCAGGCACAAGCAGAACTGTTTGTGCCGGGGTGCCGAAACACTTCGTCCACACGATTGCAGATTGCTCACGAAGAACCCCAGCAAGCTTCTTCCTTTTTCCTCAGACACTGCCGCCAAGGTCCCCTCAGCGAAACCGGGCAGCAACGCGCTTCACGCGAGGTTTCGGCTTGGGGTGTCAGTGTTCCTCCTGGAGCTGTAGTGCAAGACTAATAAGTGAGAGGCCTAACAGCGCCTCCGGAGCTTGCTTAGAGGCCCAACAGGCAGTGTAGCCGTAGCCGGTCTTCCTTCGAGTTCATGGCACTTCCTAAAGCTGAGGCCCCCGGCTCCAGCATCCTCGCCCACAGCGCACAGCAGAGCAGCTGGATCCTCGGACACCTCGTCCCGGAGCACACATGACGGAATTCGTGTCCCCCCTTCTCAAACGTGTGGGAGCTTCGGTCACCGTGCTCTTCAGTCCATCACTGTACCGCCCTGGGCCGCAGACCTCAAAGTCTGCTGGCAGCCTGCAGGCACAGGCCGATCTCTGTCAAGACTGTCGGAGGTCGAATGGTTCGAACGAAGCATGCGAGGAGACGCGCAGCGACTGAGGCAGGCATGGCATGGATCCGATCTCTGCACGAAGTAAGTGTGCAAGGCTAAAACGCGACCTGAAGCTCTGCAAAAGTCTTGGCGAATGAGTGTCATCCATCGGAACTAAGCAGAAAACATGCAGTTGAGCCCGGGCCCAATAAACTTTTTCCGGCTCGTGATTGAACTCTCACGTCGTGGCCTCTGCCGGCCCATCTGGAGTGCCTCTAACAAAGGCAAGGAAGCGCCCAGCTCCTTCGTGCGTGTCGGCAGTAGCGAGGACATTGCAACTTATCCTTTCATCCCTCCGCTGTTGAGGCACTGCGACATGGTCATGACGGTCATGAACCGAAAAGAGACATGGCATAGTCACTATAGTCTGTTGTACCAACCGCAAGGACTCCAAATTGCGCTGGGGACTCGAGGGGCTTTCTGTCGGCAGGGCTGCGTGCCCGGGGCCAACCGCCAACGCTAAGCAGCAACAGGGCTTCAGGGCTGCTGTCACGTCGCCCACAGCGTCACAGCGTCAAGGACTCAGGTCTCAGATCTTCCGAGTACCCCGCACAGTGGCGCAGGGCAGAAGCGAAGAGAAGCGTTTATTCACCCAACCCCCGGCGCCAAGCCGTGATCTGGCACCCCAAATGTCGGATTTCGGCCCGCCGGGCTCTGGACAGCTGCTTGCACTGGCAATACGGACTTTATAAGGCCAGCATACCTTTTCCCGGTGGATGCTCCGGGAAAATCATGTGGTCGATCCTGGGAACGTCGATCTTGCCGCCTGGCAACCCCTGACTCACTCCCCAATTGGATCGGTAACGCTGTCCAACAGCATTTCCTACACAGCTGCTGCACAATGACGCGCGCAGAATCTGAAGCAGCAGCGAATCAGGCCCAGCTAGCGGAAACCTCTCACCCCTACTCAGCAGCTCTTGTTTACCATGATGTCGCACATGTCCGATGTTTGTTTCCACCAGCAAGCAGATGCTGCTACGATGGTTTCGATGGCCTCAGATACCTCTCCACAACTGCAGGCGGTCCTGCTGGCACCAATCAGGCTGCACCCGTTCAAACGCAGTGCATGCCTGACGAGGCAAGCAGATCCCACTCTGAGTCTGACGGGGCGCACCTGGGCACAAGAGTCGCAGAGTGTGCAGGCAGGATCTGGGATGCTCAGCCATCGCAATAGACACGCCTTGGGCGGTGCCGTGTTCTATGGCAAGGCTCTGCTTTGGCATAGTGAGCACTGCTGAGGCTCGGCATAGCTAGTGCTTCTTAACATTGCGAAAGAAGGCGGCAGAACTCCGTGCCTTGATGATCAAGCTCAGGGATTCCCAACCTGCGAAGAACGTTCATCAGCAGGGACAACCGAGAGATTCCAGGCGACGCGGCCCTTTCCTATGCTCACGATGCTGGCTCCCGGCAGGTCAAGCCATGACGGCCTAATGAAGAAGCTTCCGTGCCAACCAAACCAGCGTGATTTAGTTTTAGCCGCTCTCTGTGGCGGGCAGAAACACTTAGATTTCATCTCAGTAGTTGATAACTCCTACATTGTACATGAGTTCCTGCAATGTGCTGATACATGGTGGACATACAGGCGCCGGCTGGCAACTACTACCCCGAAGTGGGCAAGGGTCCTTCGAAGCACCTGGAGGCCGTGAAGCTTCACGAGTTGCGTGCACTGGCCTTCTCCATTTGTCAGCTGCTGTCGCAGCATGGCATCTAGCGAAGCAGTGCTCCGCCAAGCTTCCCGGAGGGCCTCGGGGCACATCGGGTTACAACACAGCCCTCTAGAACTCCAAATAGCTCTGTAGGTCAAGCTCACCAGGTCCGGCATCCTCATTTTTCACAGGAAAACCATCAAACCGATTTGGGATCCTCACGGAGGCTTTTGCCTGCCCTGAGTGCCAGGTAGTCAAGCAGAACAGCAGAATCTCGTTGAGCCTACAGTTCTCTAAGCAAGATGCCACTCCTCTTTGTGGAAGCTCCGGCATCACCACGGCTGCCAAGACGCATCGACACCCAATTGTCGACGTTAACTAAAGCACGAGCTCCTCCTCAGTTCAAGTGCACAGTGATCCGGGGCGGGCTGGATTCTGGCAGAGGCGTCTGGCAAACGCCTTTGGCGTTTGACAAAACGCTTCACTGGCTCTTGTCTCCATGAAGAAGCAAAGCCCTACGAGCCGGGAACGGGAACAACGGGAATGGGAGCGGTTGAAACTTGCAAGGTGCGGCTCGGTCGGTGCGTTTTACGCCTTCCTCGCCTCTTCCAAATTCCGAGCGCGCCGTCCGAAGACAGGCCGCGCGCACTAAGGTGAAGTTGGCCAAGCCTCCGAGGTCCAAGACGATTGGGTGTTGTTCAAGTTGTTCACCTTCCTGGGCAGGAAGCCACAACCTACCTGCTTTCGAAAACCCACCCTTCAAATCCAGATTGTAACTGCCAAGGCAACACCCCTGGGCATTTCGATCAGTCTGCACGAGCTGTCGAAGGCATAATGGCCCCAGGTTTAAGTTGGAAACAAGACTCCCACATGCATCGGCTACAGTATGTGTCGAACCTGCAGGCAGCGCCTCCAAGTGCCAAAGCCAGCATGCACGCCGCACGGTGTAAGGCAACTAACGCCAAAGAAAGAGTTGAGCGAGCACACAACCACCCGCAACATTTATCCCGAGACTTTGCTTGTCTCTTCACGGCGGTCCTCAGCTCCCTGTCCCGGAATCCCGGGTTTGGTCTTCAAAGCCACAGACAAATTTCATCATATCTAGGCCCCTAGGCCTCGCCGGTTAGACATGGACCTAACTGCCGCTGACCTGAACAGCCGCTGCTTTGCTGTGCTGCCACGCAGCTGGCTCTTCGGGGTCTGCTTGGCCCTGGCCTGAAGAGCTTGGTCCTGGGCGTTCCGATGACAAGCTTCATCGGGGTGTCTCCGGCATATCTCAACAGGAAGTACGGGTTAAGAGTGTTGAGGAGACGCATAGGTGTTGCGTAGATCTGGCTGCTTTGATGAGGTTACAATGCCGTCAGACAGCTGCCCACTCTTACCGCCAAGCTAGACACAACAAGCGCAGGGTGACCCGAAAGCTGTGCCAGCAGCGCTTGGCGCAGTCCTGATAATCCTCCGACAGCGCAATCTCTCCCAATTCCTCGCAAACGGCCGCGAGCCTGTGACAAGCAACGCAGACGGCGCGAGGTGATGCTTGCTGAATGGATCTAGTCATGACGCGCGGGGCGGGGCGCAGGAAAACAAAACCCCGCGATGATGTGGGGAATAAACAATTCAACGTATGATGAAATTAAATATGGAACATAATCTGTTTTACATAATATGTCATATACAACGTAGAGTATAAGACATGGAATATATACAAATGAACTAAATGCAGTGATCGCAGGCTTCTGCCCAAATTGGTTTGCTACACTTCCGTGAATGTGGCGTGCAAAGAAATCAACATGGAATTCCTGCAATGTGCGGGTCCAAGAGAATGTGAGCTGCATTATGAGATGATACCCCTAAACACTGTTCCAACTATGTAAGCAAACTTCGGGCCTGTAACCGAAGTTAGCAGTGAACGTGAGAGCTGCGCGGGCACTCCCTAGCCGACCCAAAACCCGCACCTGACGTAAAGGTCTGCCGCAGGAGCTCCAGTCACCTTCAACATGTTAGCTCTCTATGAGACGTCACACGGCCACTTCGAACAGGTGGTTGCAAAGGGTTCTCCTGTCAAAAACATGCACCCGATGAAGAGGCAGAGAGCTGACGCAGCGGTAGTGGTAGTGAAAAGCGTGCCCACGGAATGCTGCCTGCTCCTCGGCATCTCCTATTTCGGATGAAACCCGAGTATGTGCTCAACTAGAATGAATCAACATGCTTCAGTTCACCACGGGATGACGCTTGGCTCTACTTTGCAGGGCCGAGCCTAAAGAACCTAAATCCCAAACCCTTTTTTTGTTACAGCTGAAAGTGCCCGCAAATCCCTTACGGTTTTTTCCTTCCTACATAGCAAGGACGAGCTTAGGGTTTCGGCTCTCACGCTCGGACTTTGCAGGCGAGGTAGGGTTTGGGTGTGTAGGGTTTGGACTGTCACTCTCGCACAAGGCAGGCAAGGCTCCATGAGGGGTTTAGGGATCACCGCAACCCCAGATAACATACCGTGTTAAGGACTTATATAAAGAAACTATGATAAGGACCTACCACCCGCATCCCCACCCCCGCACCCCCCCACCCACCCCACCCCCCCCACCCCCGACACCACCCCAGCTACCATTGAAAGGATCCCAAACGAAGCTGCGGCCTTGCCAAGCACTGAGCGCATCGAAGCGGCTTCGCTCCAGGCCTGGTGTTTTTTGTTGGCTGCGAGATTTCTTCGGGGTTTCAGCACTCACTCTCGGACTTGCCTAGGCGAGGTTACTGGTACGCGACGAATGCACTTTGGCAACGGAAACGGCACGTATCACCGCTTCCAAAACAATTTTGGGGCTTGAGGGTTTAGGGTTTGGGTCCCCGATGTGCCTTGCCTACCAGAAACGTGGCTTGAGGCTATGGTCTTTTACTGTTCTGTGTCTCTGATTGCTGTCCCTGGGGTGGCGCTGACGGGGAAGAGTTTACAGTGTTCGGGTCTCTGTGGGGTGGGTGGGGAGGGTGTCAATACTTAGACCTGGGCTATGGGGCATTTTATCGTGTTACGAGTAGAAGCTTGGATCTGCTGCACATCTCAGCTGCTCCTGTACCGCACTGCTGTCGCCACCGCATTCGGCATTGCCCCAGGTGACCGCAGATCCATCACCCAGGATTGCAGCAAATGCACCATCGGAAGCTTGGATCTGCTGCACATTCGCCAGCTGCTCCTGTACCGCACTGGAGTCGCCACCAAAGTCCTCAACACCCCAGGTGACCACAGATCCATCACCCAGGATTGCAGCAAATGCACGTCTTGAAGCTTGGATCTGCTGCACACTCGTCAGCTGCTCCTGTACCGCACTGGAGTCGCCACCAGTGTCCTCATCACCCCAGGAGACCACAGATCCATCACCCAAGAGAGCGGCGAACGCAGAGACGTCACCTTTGCCGGCGCTAAGCTGGACTTGGTTCACATGTAGAGTGAGCACGTCTCCACTGCTCAACTTCGCTTCTGTGACACTTTGTGCTCCGTCAAGCACCTCTCCAGAAGAATTCAGCAGCCGCCCCCTGCTCGGGACCTTCAGAGCACTTTGGGCGCGGTGCTTCAATGACTCAACGGATGCATCTGCATCCACTTCCACAGCGGCACGCTTGCCACTCAGCAAATGCACATCCACGGAAATCGACATGATGCTTCGTAGGGTGATCTAGACCTAAGACTACAGCTTACTGGATCATGTAATATAGGGGCCTTCATAGTTTTAATACAGGTTTGGGGTGTCTCATAATGGACCGACAACAGGAACAGGGATCCCGGAGGAATAAGTTCAGGCCACTATACATTTTTCACAGTCCCAAGCCGTGGGTACTGGACCCTAAACCGTAAACCGCCTCCTTGAGCCCGAAACCCTTGAGCCAAAATTTCTTCGGGGTTTAGGGTTTAGGGCCTCTTATGGCTCAGGAAAGTTTAGGACCTTTTTTCTTCGAGGCTCTTGTAGTTTTGGGCTTGAGGCTTAGGACGTTCTCTCTTTGGGTTTACGCTCGCTAGATTGCAGGGCTGCAGGGCGTGTTTGCTTTGGGTTTCACGCGTTGCGCGGGCACTACCTGACCTGCCACTCGTGTTTGTGGTTTCGCCGCCGAAACTCCGACTCTTCAGTTTATGGTGTTTTTTGCCACTCACTCTCGGCGAGGATAGCAGCGGCTGCAGCGACATTAGCTCTAAGCCAATTGGCCCAATCAGACCCAGTGATAGGGCTTGGGGGCTTTGGACTTTTCGATTAGGATTTTGTTATGCTGATTCGGTAGGCAGCTGCTGCGACTGCCACTGGGATGCGTGTATGTATGCATATATATATATATATATGTATATATATATATATATGTGTGTGTGTGTGTGTGTGTATATATATATATACACACAAACACACCTAATAAGACGTGTAGAAAAACAAACGCAAACATAAACAGGGATGTGACAAGCACGCCGAGGCAGATGTAAGTGAGTCTGTGTATGTGCATGTACGTCTCTATGTATGTGTGTAGGTAGGTGTATACGTATGTGTATGTTTATGTGTATGTGTATGCGCATGTGTACCATCGGTATAAGTGTATATACACACACACCTATGTATATTTTTGCATATATCCGAGGAGTGCTGCTGCAGTCAGTTGGAAGGCTGGTCCTCGCCGAAGCATTTAGAGCATACATGGCGGGGTTATGGCCTCAAGGCCATAAGAGGCACAAGGTCGCTTGAAAATGGCCTCTATGCTCGAATCCAAGCAACGGCGGACTCCAGACATGATTTATGAATCGATCATCCTGTCATACGTGTTCCCCCACACGGCCACGAAATGGATGATCAGCAGCTTTAGGTGTGCCGGGCAGCTCTCTGTATATGCATGCATGAAAGGAAGGAAAACCATACTATACATGCAAGCAGCAACGAATGTAAAAAGAGATGTGTGTGTGTGTGTGCGCGTATGTGTGCAGGTATACATTAGTATACATGTATGAAGGGATGTGCGCATGTACCTATCAAGCGAAATACCTGGCGAAAACCCTATGCGTGTCTGCTCCTTGGCACTCATCTGCAAACGAGAGGGTGCACAGCACAAGTCACATGCAGGTGCGGATTGCTCCGGGTGTATAAGCTGCCCGCCTCGAAGCTACCCTTCGCATCCCCACGCCGGCGCCGAAGGTCTCCACGCAGTTCCAGGAGCCTCCGGAACTCGGGGCACTTTCGACTCCGAGGGGCTGGACAGGCCAGGGCGGCGCAAAAGACAGTGCTTGAGGTTGGCTGCGCTTGGCTTGTGACGAGCTTTCGCTTAGGGTCGGAGATCGCCTTCCATGTCTACTTCATCCGTCTCTTGAGATCCGCATATTGACCTAGCTAAAGCAGTGTATAGGATATCGGGTGTGAGAACAGGTACTTGCGAGGCGAGCTGCCGATGAAGCACGAGTCCATTGCTGATAGCAGCAAAAGGTGTCAGATGGGCCAAAAACTTCAATCACAAACCCTGGACAAGACCTAAAGTGCAAACCAGGGTGAACGGGAAAGATCAGAAGAAGCCTTTTGCGACATCATGCGAGTCTGTCTGCGGAGTTCACTCCGAAGAAGGACTGGCATTGACTGCTGCTTAAAGAACACAAAACTGCCCCATTTGCCGTGGGAATCTGCTCTGAGGACGAGTTTATGCCATTGATACCGAACCAGAACATGCGAAATCGCAACATTGTCAATGAGACGATGAAGAGCGACTACGGCTGAGACACTCTCTGCCAGAACTCTCTGCCCTTCTGTTGGCCAGCTGGCCAGAGACCGGAGCTGCACTGCTGATGGCTGCCAAAGCATGTTCAGCCTTCTATCCTTGGGGTTTACAGCGTGAGGTGACGAACTCCGGCCACGATGCTGCCACACGGACAGCGAGCAAAGGTCGGATGCACAGTCTCGTCGGAGGCGTTAGGTCAAGGTCTTCACGAAGTTTTTTGAATCGCACACGCGATTACTTCCTTGCTAGCTGTGCGCCAGACTTCTGCCAAGCATGTTGCCTTGACCCTTGTGCATCCAAGCGAGTCGAGATTACTTGTCCTGCTCTTTTTGTGCTTTGGACAACGGAAAACTTGTCAGTGGATTGTGGCCTATCAGACCATTCAGGACGATGCCAAGCCCAGGCCCAGGCCTCCTAAGACTCAGTCCCTCGGGCTGAGGTGTGTGGATTTAGATCCTTCGGGTTACATCTGTCGTTTCGGCGGAAGGACGAGGTCTCAGGGGCAGGCCGGACTCATCCGCTGTGCCCCGGCTCAGAACATCCGAAGCTCGCGACGATGGAAAATATCCACATAATTCAGAAGGGCAACCTCGAGACCCATGCGGCGTCGGTTGGATGGGACAAAGTTTGGGCCTGCATAGGTCGAGATTGTGGCTGCAATCCCCCATCGTCCTCCCAGTGGTCAATTCCGGGCCAGGATGGACCCGAAAGAATTGGAACCCACACCCTCTGCCGGAGTGATCCCTGGAATGCTGACAATCACATCGCAGGCGCCTTACACAAATGGAACTAGGTACATCGCAACAATCTTCCAAGGAGCTGCGCCGGCAATGAGGCACATGCGATGCGGGTAGTTCATGTAGAACACCGACATGCCCAACTCCTCCAGCATTCTCGCTAGTAAAAGTGATGAGCCCTGCAGATTACTCACGAAAAGATGCACGAAGCCTTCTGCGCAACTCTGCGTGTATGTACGTGCATACGTACATGCGTACTTGCATGTTCATGTTCACATACACACATACCCACCTACCGACCTACCTACTTACCTAACTACTGCCTTCCTTCCACCCTCCCTCCCTACGTTCCTCCCTACCTGCCTGCTTACCTGCCCACCTACGGACATGCCTGCATGCCTTCCTACATACCTACATATCATACCTACATACCTGCATACCTATCTACCCACATACTGCGAAAGTACACTAGTAC